>JAFELO010000270.1:237052-251882 GCA_017140195.1 Eumaeus atala | reverse complement strand
GACAGACGTGCGGTTACTACCTATCACGAAGGTATCTGCAATAGTAAGACCTATATCTGCAATAGTTTAGGAATTATATGTGAGGTCCTTATTGATATTATCCATCGCACTGTTTTACGGTGTAATGTGTGTTATATTCATTATTTAATGTGGGAATTTATTCTTATTAATATGACATTCGGTCATTACCAGTATGTCGCATTCAATTTTTTGTTGACATAAAGTGACTCGAAACTGGTCTAAGTTCTTATAAACACTCCTTTTATTCTGCGCTAGCACTGTCAAGCAGTTTGTTGTTGTACGGTAGCTGGCAAGGTTTTTGGGGAACATTGAATCGATTGCGCTAATGCAGATCTTCTATATTGATTTGTAACTGATTATCCATTATAAATAAAATAATAATAATGAAACACTACTTGTAACTTGTTATCATCAGGAGTTCCGAATATAATACCATGAGACACTTTATATTAACGTTTTTCACAAATTCCGCAATTGCACACCTAAATACCGTGAGTATATGGAAAATTTTGTTTTTATTTTGAGACCTTTTTACAAATAATTTATAATAGAATCGGGTGTTTTTATTTTTAAAGAATATATTTAAAATTGTATATAGTAGTGTTGTGTGATATAGTATATAATATGAATATGTAATAATATTGAGTATAGTTCGAGTATTGAATATAGTTCGAGTATTTTGTACTAACTCAGCATCTAAGACTGGATAATATATTTAGTAGTTTAGTTAGTTAGCAGTTGCAAATTTCAAGCAAAATGAATATTTAGAATTTCTTTTGCGATATTGCGGGCTTATGAGCAATATAGAAATAATTATGAGTTAATTTATATGCGCGTTTTAAATGCAAAAATAATATTAACATATAAAGTTTCAGTTATAGCGATCAAGCCTCAACTAACGAGGTCCTCAACGCAAAATACTTTTAATAAGACATCAGTGACTCGCCGAAACGTTGAACGATCAGTTATCCGTAGCCTCTACGCCCCTATGGACGTAAATGGCGTGGAAGTTATATAAATAAATGCACGGAGAACGCTAATCACCACAAGGAACTGTCAAACTGGAGGACCTCAATGATTTATAGAACGACGTTAAGACGTTAAATCGAATCAATTTCAGAAGTGTTAGGTCTATATTTGGTTGTCCTATGTATAAATTATACTAGTCAAATTACTTCGAATATGGATTAGCGAGACTATTTTTGCATTATAGGGATGAATATGCCATAAAAATCTGTTATTAATATTAGCGAAATGTACTCTGATGCTACGACAAGAAGCATGAAACACAAACATTGAACTTATTTTTACTATATTATATGAATGTTGTTTGATCATAAATGTATTTGATTTAGAAGAATATCTCTAAATGCATTAAAAATACACGAAACACGGCCGACAGCACCGGCGGGGCTTTTGTAGGTATCATGTTATAGCTGGTAGACCATAAGAGGGGAAGTATGAAATGAGGGCCACGCATCTGCATGGCAATGATTCGAATGTCCTTGGACGCCCAAGGACTAGTAATGCTGAAAGACTCCAATCACTCCAATTTCTCGTTTGGGGTAAACTCTTATACACTAAACTATATAGCGTAAGCCCCATTCCCAATGGAGGCCACTTAAGTGTCAGTGCGCAAATGCGAAAACTACAAAAAAAAAGTTTAGTTACCTATCACTCCGTACACTCCTATTGTTGGTATGTCAGTCTTGGTGTACCCCGGTATTTACATGAATTAAAAATATAACATAGATATGAGATCCTTAGACAAAGTAATTGAATGGACTACGGACTTGAAGACAGTATCCAGCAACAAATAATTACTTCATTCAAGCATACAAATAATTACTCCATTCATCCATTTGAGAAACTCAGCTTCTTTTGAAGTCGGTTGATAAAAGTTTGCGTTGGAAAGCTACGAAAATCTAAATTCATCAGCGCTTCACGAACTTACCGATTAAGTGGACTTGTCATATTAGATTTGTTATGTATATATAACCGCTGTCCTGGGATCAGAAATCCAGTTCGTGTGTCACGTGCCTCCCCACATTAACTTGGATGTAAACTACAATTCTAGGTCTGGCGTTTCTCTAAGACCCGCGACGCACGTTTTATTTCAATTCCAAGACACCACTTGTACCTACGCGGCAGTGGCTAATAAGTAGCTCAATGGACCAATAAGACCAGACCATTAAGAGCGGAGTAACTCAATTGAAACCATAAGGCTAGCATTAAGATAATATTAAATTATAAACAGATAATTAATTAAATGGGCAACACGACATCGGTTCTACCTCCCACGTTTTCGCATTAGCCTCCTTTTATGATAGTTATATTTACTATAGGTACAAGGAATTTGGTTTGGATAAGTTGATTGTTAGGTACGCTTTGATGATCGAATACAGGTTTTTTAAGGGGGAGATATTTTCCAGATCATGTCGACCCGAATCCTCTACGATGCATTAATGAGACTGTACTTTTTTTTAAAATTTAGGACTATAAAAATTATATGCAACGCGACGTTATCTAGGGAGCATATGTTACAGGTTTCCAGTGTGGCCAAACAGGGCTACTATAGCGCGGCGCGCTATACGAGCATTCAAATCCGTGGGATGACTACAGACGCCCATAGTCATACACAAAATTACTATGCCTAGGCTTTGTCCTTCTTGTACGTGGTTTTGTCAGTGTGCTAAGCCACGAGGCACATAATCTGTATCTGCCCATTAAAAGATTGTCCAACTTACTTAGAACTCGTACGACGATTCGACCTAGTTTTTATTATAGCATAGGGTGGGCGAACTAATAATAGGAGCCTTTTGACGACTGCCCATACGATACACACCAACATTATTGTCATGCAGATGTTGCCTTCATATCCTTCTCTCCTCCAATGGGCAACCTGCTACTCACATAGCGCACGTAACGTAACGAAATAGAAAGACACATGATGCCGCAGTAAATCAACATCATGTGCGCGAGAGGTGCATCCCTGATCATGGACGGCCTAAGTGGGCTGTCACTTAACTGTTACGCCTCATAACATTATCGTGTATTGCGCCGGAGAGAGAGAGAGAGAGAGAGAGAGAGAGAGAGCAAGAGAGAGAGAGAGAGTTAGAATGTGGGATCCATAATTTTGGACGATATTTTTTTTTAATCTATGATTAACCAGCTGTGTCATACGGTAAATCTATCTCATGGGTATCTTAATTCATTTAGAACTCACTAACTTATTCATAGGAATTAGGAACATTTAAGAGGCTAACCATCAAAGTAATGGCGTCTTTCTTACTGTTTGTGAGTAACATTGGGGGGATAAGAAAGAGGGCAACGCGTCTGCATAATCTTTAACGGTTCAGATATTAATGGGCGCGACGTAAATTATTGCAGCGTCAAGGACTAGGTTTAATATTTTTATGTACAGCCTACCGTCTACCGGCCTACCGGACCGTCAGTACAGAGGGATTACCAGTTCTTGCTGGAGTTTTGCCAGTTGGTCTAGAAATTTAACGCAAGACACCTATGTTTTAGAATTAATTAAACAATATCAGCTAATCATTTATCTACAGCTCTGTGGTGCATAGCAGCTGGGCTTAATCTTGTTGCACTCTCTTTTCGTATATCATAAAACAGTGACGAAACAAAGTTGCTGATAATAACTATTATAAAGGGGAAAACAACCACTGCTTTCAGATTCTTTACCCTCCTCGACTCATCCCACCGGCTACTCACGAACCGCACGAATAGCGACTACGCAGCTTTCACTTTTATATGAGATCATGTGAGCGTTCGCGGTCTCCCCGATTACAGATTAAATCTGCTACATAGTTATCTCCGCAATGCTCATAGCGCTACTATTAAGGCATTTACAAACCTGTTTCTACAGTTTTAGAGGTATGTGTGTTTAATTCACTGTTACAATATCTTTGGCAAAAGGGAAATAAATGCATATAGAGATAAAGCGTATTTTTATGCTAACTTTTACCTTATTGGTTGTAACAGATATTTATGTCTTAAGTTCACGCGAATGTTACTCACTACAATAAAACTAAAACGAATAGGATTACTCTATCCTTGGGTAAAATTGTGAAAATATTATCAACATACCTCTTGTAAAATCTAGATACCTCCTGTCTCGCTATATAGCTTCTCAGACGTCAAAGACAGACGTGAAGTAATGTTTAAATAGCTCCGCGTATTCCAGTGGTAGGTCATTCTTCCTTAGTTTTCTTCTTACTGTTGATATGCACTCTTGTATTGGTAAGCATGTGTATAGGGACTGTACATCGAAACTCTTGTAAATGTTTTAGTGTGTGCACGAAGTGTGATAGGACTATCGCTACATGTTGAGCCAATGTATAACAATCAAGACAGAAATATATAATAGTGCGTATTACTTGCTTTATTGTTAGCGTACTTATTACTTGTTTGCGTTAATCGGAACAAAAAAATAATTATAATTATTCGAGTACTTTAAATAATTTGTTACATCAGGACATCTGTCATCTCCTTCCACCGTAGTTTCAGAAGCTTTACGGCAACCATGGTCCTTCCGTGACCATGGTTGCCGTAAAGCTCCTGAAACGTCAGGCTAATTAAATAATTAAATAAATCGCGAGTAAATCTATAAAAGTAGTTTCATCGTAATGTGTAACAGTTATTGTTAACAAATGTTAGCAGATATTTAGGAAACAGATTGAAAGTTTTACACTTTATTTTTATTTCAACACAAAAACATGATATTCGAAACACTTTATTTAGGTATCACTAAAGTTACTGGTTTGAAGGAAGCAGGAATAGTTAGTTGTATATACCTATACCTCTACAGGTAGCCACTTACACTTACATAGCCCCAGGGGATGTCACAGCTACCGTACCTATGTGTAAAGTTCAATTGACTTTAACCTCACACTGTCTTCTACTGGAAAGTTACACGAGCTCTTGTCATTTGACGTCGACTAAATATACCCTTAGGGATGCGCTATGATAATATTTTACAGTGCAACAAAAAAGTCCTTAGCGATTACTATGGATTTTTTTGTGTTATAACCTCTCTTACAATGTTTACAACGACAATATATAAATATTTAAGGATGTCTGATGATGGTTCTTAATGTTCGGTAGGAATGTATATACATCTTATAAAACAAAGTTCTCAAAAGCTGCTAGTAGATTTTAAAAAAATCAGTCGCATACAAATGTGATCGATTCTCTAAAAATCTACTGAACGGCGGATTTCACCAATGGATAGAATAGAAAGTTTGAGTGTTTAATTTATTCACGGACAAAAGTGTGTATGTGACCGAATTTTCTCGAAATCTACAGGTCTGACTTTCATGTGGTTTGGTAGATTCTCGAGATAGATTTTAGTATACAACTTGTTAAGCTATCAATTTGGCTCCTGTTATTTACGGGCGAATTCGGGGTGGTTCGCTATCACCTACAAAGTTTACTTCGCGACTAACTTGTTTTAACGACGAAGGTTACTTTTTTCATTTGCACTCATGGCCTAATTTCATACTTGTATCGGTCACTATCACTGCCTAAAATCAAGAGACTCAATGGTGCTAAGCGTCAGCCGCCATATTGAATAAGGTCTCCCCTCCGAATTCGCCACCAATGGTCAACTGGAATTCACAACCACACACCGAACGAAACGCGACAGCATAATTGTCCGCTTGTGGCGTTCATCGTGATACCCATTAAATCATGTCAATCCAATAGGGCTTCAAAGCAGGAAGGCATGATAAGTTCCCCAATATTTTAAGAGACAGAAAAAAGAAATACAAATAAGAAAAAAAAGAGCGAGACGGACTCGCCTGTAAATGGTTTCGTAGTAGCAAACTAGAAATCTCTAGATAGATAATCTCTTATATTGCAAAATCAATTTTCCTCAAACTAATTGTCGTTCAACGTTTGTATTAAATTCTTTGCTTCCTGATACCAATCTCCCACGGCAGTTTAAAAGTTAAAGAGGAGGGACTCGTTTTTTCACATTAGAAACAATTTGCAAATATCTCACAAAGATTTAGAAATGCCCATGCCATATTTTGGACGGAGCGTAGGATGGCCTCTTACCCGGTGGACCGATAACGTGATTGATGTGGCAAATAGTCACTGATTCCTGAGGCTCGTGACCTACGGCGTTCCATGGGGGAGGCCTATGTCCAACAGTGGACGCCGTGCGGCTGATGATAATGATGATGATATTTTAGGAATAAATAACTAATGACAACAAACATGTTACTATTCAACCCTTAGTTGTGTCTATCATACTAAGTACATCATTCTGTTGCGGTTCGTAGAACAGACAAACCTTCCAAATTTCAAACATACAGAGTCCACGATCTCCGCGTGAAACATCGGTAACATGCGGACGGACATAACAACATGACAAAAATATAAAGGTACCGTTTTGTCATATGCCTTTAGTCTGTTAAGTTACCTCACACCTTTAAAAAGTTAAACAGAAGAGTTGAAACGTGTAATATGATAAATTTATCATAAAAAACAACAAATAATCATGCGTTTTCTTTTTCCTAACTCAAGGAAAGATTATATTCCGAACCAGAAGTCCTCATGTGCGTTAGGGCGTTACGGTTATCCCGCCTCTGTTGGCCGTATGTTCATCTCATGGACCATGCATCGACGGACCGGGTCCTTAATACGTAACTCACTAGTTTATAACCACAAGGGTCTGTCTGTCTTACCTACCGTCCTAGTCTGGTGGCCTTCTTTTCTAGAATAGCACACTTCTTTATTGGAAACCACGGGTCCCACATGATCCCTAGGTAGGTGATGCTTTTTTGTGCGACAAGTACAGATTTATGTGAAGTCCTAGATATCCTCCTGGACATGGAGAAGGCGTCCGACCGCGTCTGGCACGAGGGTCTTCTATACAAGCTAATCGCGTCACAGGTTTCCCGTCCCCTTGTCACCATAGTGCGGTCGTTCCTCAAACACCGCACCTTCTACGTCAGAGTGGAGGATGCTCGCTCGCTGACGTGCCCCATCGGAGCCGGAGTACCCCAGGGCAGCTGCCTTTCCCCTGCTCTGTTCAATCGATACGTCGATGACATCCCCAGTAGCGAGGGAGTCATGGCCGCCCTGTACGCCGACGACACGGCGTACCTTGCCAAGTCACTTAACCACCAGCACGCAGCCGCCAAGATCCAGAGAATCCTGGACAAGCTCCCCGACTGGCTGACGCAATGGCGACTGAGCGTCAACACCGCCAAGTCACAGGCGGTGATCTTTCCCCGCTGTCGGAGCCTCCCACAACCCTAGACGCTCGGTGGCGAGCCCATCCCTTGGGCCTACCAAGCAAAATACCTGGGCGTCTGCCTGGACGCCGGCCTAACAATGGGTCCCCACGCCTGCGCCTCTGCAGCTCAGGCCTCCGCAGCGCTTAGACAGCTGCAGCCGGCGCTGTCGAGGTTCCTCCCGCCGAAGGTAAAACTTCTAATATTTAAGCTTTACATCCGATCCCGCCTGACGTATGCGGCTCCAGCGTGGTACCACCTAGTGGCGCCCTACCACAAGCGCCGACTGCGCGCGGTCCAATCCAGGGCCCTGCGTCGCATTGTCGACGCCCCCCGCTTCGTCAGGAATTCCACCATCTCCCGGGGCCTTCAAGTGGAGGACCTCGACAGGCACATAGCCGGCCTGGCTTCCCGCCTGTTCGCCAAGGCGGACGCCTCTACCCAGACCACGCTCCGTCATCTCGCCCCCTACCACAGGCGACCTCCCGACCGCAGGGCGTACCCGCGCGACTCCGCGCAGCCCCCCTGACGTGCTGGGCGATGGACGAACGCGAGCGCCCACAGGAACAGGGACGCCGCGGTCACTCTTAAGTTTTTAGTTTTACTTTCTAGTTTCAATTTATCTCTCACCTTGCTTCTTACACTTCATTTATGCCACTTCTCACATTGCTTCTCATACATCAATCATTGCTTCCCCTTTACGAATTCATCATCACTCCACCAAGCTCACGGGCGTATCAACTCTTCACGCTCTCACCACTCAAGCTTCCATTCTTTTAACCCAATCTTGCTTTCACTGTCCTTGCTTCAAATGCCACGCATCCTGTTTCCCTTACTGAATCCTATACCCTTTTGCTCCCTTGTATCCAAGTCCCCGTAGTGGGGTTCCTATCAGTAAATACGGTACGGGAATAGTTTCCTTCCCCCTTTACCCTTCTTTTAGAAAGCCGTGGGGCTCGCGCGCGCGCCTAATCGGCGGGCATCTCGTCCTTGGTCGCTGGCTGCCACTCGCTGGGCCTTCGCCGGGACTACCGGCGATCTCACCCGGTGGGGGCAGACCGCCCAGGACGAACCCGCTGTGAGGACGAGCGCGCTGGCCCCACTGGCAACCGCCCCCTTTAACGAGACCTGCACAGGTCTCCCCAACGACCGCTCCATATTGATGGAGTGAGACCCCGCTGCCGCCGGAAGAGGACCATAGTCCTGAAACGGCTTCCTCTACCCCCTTGCGGGGGCATGAGATGACTCCACTCGCTCCTAGATATCCCAACGTGTTCAATAGGAGACTGATTTGGTCACATAGATCATAGTGATTTCGGCGGGCGACCATAAAATCGTCCAGGAATACTATCATTCTTGGACCTTTCGCCCTCGTTATTTCGGATATTCAATTGGTTAGCGTAGCGAAATTTTTTTTGCTGTACTTAAACCGAACTCCAACGACTCACCCTTGTATATTAGTCGTAGGAACCGTCTGTGCGAGCGGCCCACAGGTATATTGAAATAAACCTGTGTCAGATTCACTTAGCACATCTAGTCCTGCGGTTGAAGGAAGTCTACGGACAGTACTGATTAGTCGGAAACTGTCTGTTCGCACGTATTGATTTAGTAGTGTTAGGTTGAAGTCGGGACTGTTTGAACCCTCGCTCTTGGGCACCAGGAACATGGAAGAAATTAAGTTTAGGGTAATATTTACAGCACACCTTGTTCCCTCAATCGACTACACGACAACGATATGGCTGTTGTCATTTCTTTCGAGACCACAGTACAACGACGGTTGCTGTTCAGGTCGGGTATTTTTAAAGGTAGCTTTCTGCAAAACAGTTTATGCGGTACCCTGTAATTATTTCTATCACATGATTCGGTGATCCTAATTTTCTCCAACACTATGTCAATAGTATACTAACGTACCGGCCTGGAACTGTTGAGAGTCACTGTCTCTGCCTTTTATTACCTCTGTTGCCAGATGGTGAATAAGTTTCTGTCATTTCTGGGGCTGGTTTCGTCGCGTTTCGCGGGAACGAAAGGAACTTCCTCTACTGTTAGAGTTATTCCGGTAATTATGTCTTTAATTATTTTTTCATGCCAATGCTATTGATAACTATTTTGTGGTGGCTGACCATAATGGAACTGTGCGTGTATATTTAGCGCATGACGGCAATCGAGGCAGATCGAGAGAGATAATGTATATAGAGAGATACCTAAATAGTCAGGATGAAAAAATGTGATCCCAGCATTAAAGCAAGAGGACGTGCGAATGTATGTATGGCCGTGACGGCGCGTTTGAACCTGGGATCAAAGGGTGACGCCGGCGACGGTGCCGCTGTGCTCCGACACCACCACATTTATTGTAAAACTAATGTGCAAGTGTTAGACGGCATAGTTGTATGTACATGTAAGGCTGTATAACTATTACAAGACTTGTGAAGCTACGGGTAATATATTATTTCTCTCGCCCAGATACTCACTCCTACTTACATATCGTATGTACTACAAAGAGAGCATGGACAAGGATAAGAAAGAGGACCGCCATACCGTCCCATTATATAATTTTAAAATGTTTGATTGTTGGTTGTTTGTATGCGAGTCAAAGGGATTTCAATTTGGTTTGTGTGTGTTCACATACCGTTCCGTCACTCATTCCTCGCCTAGCACTCGAAGGTGATACATGTGGGCTGATTTGTCTTTAATACCGCTAAGTATGTCCTTTGCTAAATATCGTAATAGTATTGTGTTGTACACAAGCTCACTCACTTGCTTTGTTTTTCTTGCCATAATATCTCTGCAAACCCGTTATAACCCCCGGGCATTAAGCATAAATTTTCGTGAGCGTAATTATAAATGTGCTTAGATCTATGAATACTTTTTAAATAGTATCCATCATTTTCTAGCACTTTGGTGATTATGGATGGTCACTTAAACTTCCTGTGCAACTAGGCTTGATTGCGCTTGTTATTTTCTTTATAATGTTCGCCTCTAGAGAGCGCTTTCACGACTTTCTTGCGGATAAATCGCTTTTCATCTGATATTGCTGCTTTGACGATGTTATCGGCAGCATTATGTCTTATTGAGTCTAAATTCGATCGCGGTATGGGGCTATTTTACGATATACCCAGCGATTGTGCTTTTATTCAAAACATCAGTTCTGTGGGGGTATACCGAATATATCCGGTAACCGTTGTATTGTTCAATGCTATCTGGACGTCGAGAAGTTAATCACGCCACATTTTATTGGAATCGGTATCTGTAATTGACTAAGCTTTTCAGGATGCGCGTTACCCGTTTAACTTTTCCATTAGTTCTGCTAGAGCTCGTGGCGATGAGATGTAGCACTATAAAATAATCCGTACAAAATTCCCTAAACTTAGCAGTAATTTAGCATGTACCTGATCACGTGGACATGGATCAGATCATTATACATTTTGGAGCCAGTAACAGACATACAGGCTTTTTAAGGGCTTTTACTGCACTTGCAGAGTCCAGCGTCGGAGTATACTCTAGGAGGACGTTCTTAGTGAATGCATAAAGAAGATAGTATTATTTATAATCACTATTACCACTGGGTTTACCGGTGATGTCTATATGTATAATATGCCAGAGATATCAATATATATATAAAATCTTTGGAAATCGGTGTAGCCTAACTTGTGTGATACTTGATAGGACTTTTGAAGCTCTACATACTATACACAAGTCTACAAAGAAAAGAACAAGCGACGACGCGCTGCGACTCAGTTTGTGTACGAACCCAAAATCAAAGTTTGGAAAAAAAGTTGGTGGACTCGGGGTGTGAGCTCTGTTCCGGACTTAGACGCTTTATTTTAGTCGGTGAAGACAGTGAAGTGGTGCTCATACAACTAGTACCGTAAACGCTTTACAGCGAATATGTCCAATAATCATTGCAATTGCTAATTAAACTCGTATAAGTGGTAACGAGACCATGTATCAGTAATTCGACAGCTGAAGTAACGCTCTGAGGGTGCGATTCGATGTTCCTAAGATTTGACGTTTTCGGAGTAGCAGATTACGTCATTCATACGCACAAGTAAGTGCTACAATAGGTTTGAGACGGAATAAAGCTTTGTTGGTACACCTCAGATGTCCTAGTTGTCCTTCCTTTCATTTAACAAAAAGATCGGACTAACAAATGTCTGCATGCTTTCGCGAATGACACAGGCTCCAGAAAATTATTTTACTTATCGCTAACTATTTACTTCTCAGTAGACAGGGACTATCGATGAAACCGTCGCCGAATGGTATTATTTAGATTGATAGGTTTTATCTGACTATGCCCCGTAGTACCGCGTTGTTTTAGTACATTCTTACCTTACTTTCAACGATAAACTCACCACTACATCGTTCTAAAACGTCTACCAACGCTCCACCGTTTACCATGTAGACCAGTAGGTACGCATTTTATTAAAATCCATTCGATTTAATGTTCCTACGATATCATCTTTACCCAACATGAAACTGATTTCATTTAGGCGTTCATTTATATCAACATTGTATAGATATTATAAGACAATAATTGTCAAAACGTCTCTGACTAAAATGAGTTGCTCGCTACTGCAGAATTCAGTGAAGTATCATATTCAATATTACTCAATCAGGCCTGGAAGTCATGGACTCTGTACTTAGATAGTGAACCTAATATATCAACATTAACAATTTCAAAACATTATTGCGCATTTGTTAGAAGTCATTTAAAGTATCATAAGTATGGATTCTGCGTTATATTAGCTACATTTTGTGATTAAAATACCTCATATGCGCTTTTTATTTCTCGTATGAGCAATTTATAGTGCAACTACGCGCATTTCTTATCACGTTAAGAACGTACAGATATCGCACATTTTTTCTATATAATTAACGTGGCAAATGGGAGTTTAGAATGTCCGGAACTTTTAAAACTGATTCGTTTACGCATAAATAATGCATAATTTTGTATGCCTGTCTTTGTATGATCAATCGGTAGGAACAAGCTACAGGCAGAATACTACGGGTTTGTAAAATACGTTACAACAGCGTCCTTATGGGCCTTTAAAGCGATACCGATAAAGATTTTTTTTTATAATTGAGGTAAACACTTAAGCCTTTGTATGATAGATATTTATTTTTCTTCTTGAGAGGTATAATTATGTAACTCTTTGTTAAGCAATTAGTGTAAACTAAACACAAACATTAAACTACTGTTGTTAATTCTTTTAACAGTCACATATCTTGCATTAATCGGGATACTTTCCTAATGGTCAAAATTTTAATTGCCGTTCTATCATTATCTTCATTTAGAATTGTGCACATTTAACCACATCATTCTCAACTACACGACACCAGCTAACCACATTATCCATAAATCATTACGAGTAGTGCCCGGCGTTCTGAATCATACGAAAATTCCCGAACCAACCAAACGGACTCGCTGTCCAAAAGAGAGGTAATAAGCTCTTCGGGAGATGTAGGTGCCCATCGCAGGTGCCACTTCACGCAGATGAACTTTGCTTTGGAGTCATTACTATCAAGGTCTTCATAATTCTTTTTATAAAGACCGTTACAGTTGAGTTCAGTGGAGACGTAGAACGAATGCTGCTCACGACGTACCTTTTTAGAGAACACTGACTGCTGCTGATCATTATAATATGTCCAACATTTCGATGCATTCCAAATTCATATTTGTTCAACTGTGGCCTAAAGTTGCCTCGCAGGATCACTTGCCGTTTTCTTCAAGCCAAATTGAAATCTCATTATTTAATAAAGATAATCTGAAGGCATCACCGTCTTGCCGAATCTCACCAAGATTATATTATATTATATATTCATATTGCGCAACAAACTTTCCTCCTGCTTTTTTTCTTATTGTTCATGATCTTCATCTTTGTCTTCTGGTCGTTGCCCTACGCATCCTACTTCTGATAAAGGAACAGCATGGCGGTTATCTTTCTTATTCTGGTTCATATTCTATGAATAGTAAATATAGTTTGTAAATAGGCGTGAGTATTTGGACTAGAGAAATAATATACTGTGACCATGTGAACTGTTCGCCGCTCAGTCCTATAATGTATATACATACTTTCTTATAAGTTAGCGGTCGGGGTTGTGTCAGGGTAGACACCGGTGTCTAATCACAATGGCACCGCCGCTGGTGTCGGATCACTGTGGTATCGCCGCGCCGGTATCCACAATGGCACCGCCGCTGGTGTCGAATTACAGTAGTACCGCCGCGCTGGTTTCGGAGCACAGCGGTACCGTCGCCGGCGTCACCCTTTGACTCCAGTTTCAAACGCGCCGTCAAGTTATATCACTTTTATTTATTTATACGTTCTCTGCTGCAGACGGAAGGGCTTCATGGATTTTAAAGTATGAGATGGTATTATTTATATTTTAAAGCATAAGGGGGCAAGTAAGCAAACAGAGCCTTTTGATGACTACCGACGCCCACGGAAGTTAGCGTGATTGTTACGCAGGTGCATTACCTTCATACCTTCCCCCCCCCCCCAATGGGCAACTGGCTACTCACAAACCGCACTAAACGTGGCAGCGGTGCTGTCACTTTACGCCGGTATCAAGTGAGCGAGAGGTACTTCCCCGGTCGTGCCGGTTCAATTTAGTTGCATAGGAGGATGTAATGTCATACACCATGCATGCTACCTACCTCGTCCTATGCAGAATGGCACTACCTCTTCCTAAGAGATTTGACAATTTCACAGTCCTCTCTCAAAGAGCGCCATAGGTCACGGTCACGAGCCACTTGCATCCGAGTCGTCAGTCCACCGGGACGGAGGTCATCCCGCACTCCTTCAAACTCTTCATCTTTATATTATTAGTATATATAGATTTTTACAATTCTAGTTTCATGTTTTTCAATTTACTTTACTTTTAATTGATAATGACACTGTCGGCAGAACAGTTGTTGTTCAGAGAGCCTGTTTCTATATGTTTTGATTAATATTCAGTTGTTATAAAATATTTTTTTTTTTTTCAGAGGGACCTATTACTGTTGGCGGAGCTGTTGCCCTCGCCCCTACAGTTCGTCGGATCTACGGAAGACTTTTTGTCTTCAGGTTTTAGGTAGAAGAAAGGGGGACAGACCCCCCTCTTTTCCCGCAGATGGGAAGAAGCAAACCGAAATTTTTGTGGGCATTACCCTATCGTAATATATTTTTGGGAACGAAAAGGGGGAAACGGTCCCCCTCCCCACGCTAGTGGGACGGCGCGCGCACGGTGCCGTTTAATTTTACGGGACGTGTATAAGGAGAGTTGAGCTCGTATTTCGGTTTGGCTTGTCAGAGGACGCCGGCCTCCTCCCCCACCCACCGACGGATGGGGTCGATTTGCGCTTCAAATCGGCTAGAAGCCGTGATCATATTTTGTTTTTATTATTAGAGCTCTCTAAAATCGCGTTATTTTATTTCTACATTCATCTAAGCTCACGTCACACGGATTTGAACCCGGGCTCGTTTCCGTAAGCGGTGTGTGAGTTTGTCATTCTGTCAGTCATATGTCTTATAGCTGTGTAACTATATGTAAGGTTCAACGCTCGACCGGTA
>JAFELO010000270.1:185362-224403 GCA_017140195.1 Eumaeus atala | reverse complement strand
CATAAAAACAAGGCGCATACACTTTTAATTCGTGCTCCACTAACCCTGGCGCATGTCAATCTATTCTTTAAAAATACACTCGTAATGAATGTACCAACAAACTACTAAACGTGGCTTACAATTAAAATTGTATGAGCGTGTGGATTTTTAACACAATACCGTTAGGTACTGGGTTAAAGATATCTCTTTAGTCTAATTATTGAAAAGCTATATTTGAAAAATATAACCAAGATCAACCAATTAATGGTTTAAAGTCTAAAACTTTTTTATATATAGTTACTATTTTATAATAATAGGTAGTGCCATAATGCATTACAGCTGAACTGGGCTGACACGAAGGAGTTACTTCCCCTATCTCATGATACTACCTAAAAGTATGTCACGATTCGTGCGGTTTCTGAGTATATCATGATCTGAACCCCTCCCAGGGCGTAGATGTGTTTTCCTGCAAAAAAAAAGGACGTATAACCTGTGCACGAAGTTCTTCACATTAATCACAGATATTAAGTTATAAGTAACAGGTTATAGGCTATTTGTATCGCATAAATACATTGCACTTAGTATTCCAATTGACAATCCAGTTCAGTCTAGCGCGATTGTTAACATTACTCCACTCAAATGAAAACCAACTTACGTTTAACTTTTGTTGCGACAATGTCTTGATGGTGATCATTGAATTTCAAATATCACCAAAACTTTGTTCGAGAATTCTTTTATTAATATATATCTATTTTTTATACTTAGTGTTAACCCTTAAAGGAGTAATACCTTTATATTATTGCTCTTTTGTTATTATGTCTAATGAGGGAAGGCTTTGGAACTTTCGAAGCGAGGAAATATTTGAAGCTGTCAGTGCTATGTGAGGTCGATACATGCCCGGCCGTGATGCCTCAAATCAAGTGCAATGCAAGAATGCCAATAATTCTTCCGAACAACTTTCTATACGTGCCTACCTATTTGATTTCTCATCCGTATGGCTTGGAGTGTGGTGTGAGACAGAGGGATTAGTTTTCCTACTTCTCTTAGCTCTTCAATATATACGTGAACCAGTTAATTGTGGAGTTGAGCAGCATCGGAGCGGGATGCCACATTCACGAGTCTTTGTCAACAACATAAGCATTGCTGATGACACGGTGCCGCTCAGTGCTTCTTCAGTATGTGGATTGAGAAAGCAAGTTCCGTAAGTGAAAAATAAAACGGTAGAGCGTACGGCCTGTCATACAATGCAACAAAAAGTTTTGTTGCGGTTAAAGAGTAAACTCGTTCTTAACCGTAACGAATACAATAGCTTCTTCTTTTTCACATGAAGAATATAATATATACAAAACATTTTTTTAATTGTAACAAATGTTTATTCCTTAATGCTCTGTACTTTGTCTAAAAATTTTGACATTTTTACCTGCAAATACACATGATCTAGTTTTAAAACTATACAAAATAAGAAACCAAACACACGGTCAACACTGAAAACTAAACATTAGTCCCTCTGACGTACTTACGTTAGTTTCACTCTGCTTATCTTCCAGCATCTCCGTGACCGACAGCAGTTCTTAAAAGCTTTTACTTAAATGACATAGAAATACATCCAAGAAAAAATTCTTAGCAGATTGAATCAAACCTAAAATCTGGTTATTAAAATGTATACCTAGTATGACTACACCGATGATATTGATAATTCATTAACTTAGTTTATCTGATGGAACTTACGCGGAAGAACAATCTTTCGTCTCGGTACTACCGGGTACTTACCCGGACTAATATAATATCTGAGATGCGCTCATATTTTTAGCAGTGAGATATTGTATAAGGATTCGTTAAGTCACCAAAATTTCCAGATGTAAGTATATTTTGGCAATCGAGCTTCCCAAAAAAAGTATTAAGTTGTAAATTAAGGGAGTTTTAGTTGTTATTCGAACGTCATTCGTGTCTCAAAAGGTGGCACCTCCCATCCAGGACTGTTGCTAGTGTGAAAAAACCGTTAAGCGAAAAAAAGGTTACATGAAACGTTACACAATGTCCGTTTCATGTAACCTTTACTACTAAATACACGTAAAATAATTTGAAAAGAATATAAAATATATTTTGTAAATATAGCCTTTGTATACTTGTTAAAGAAATGGTTTCTTTTATGCTGGCCAAAGGCTTACAAATTTAGTCACACTTAATTACATAACTCATATAAATAACAGTCACAGGCTGTCATTGAGGACCCTCCGATAGTCTGAACGCACGCCCGTCTCTTTATGTTACCTACCTTATACTTGTCAATACCAGGATCCGCACGAAGGCTTTTAAGTTTTGTGCTTTTATGTCAATAAGTGTAGGTGGGAGTACGCACCGAGGAGCTTTTTCAGTGTCGCTGTGCGAGAATCGTTTAGGTTTTCGTAATGAAGGCTGTACGCCCGGTGCTCGTGTGTTGCTTACAAGGTTGCATATTACGATTCGTGTTCGATATATTTGTCGATATAATATGTGACGGTATTTTTGCATCTTCTAGAAATTCGCTTTATGCAATTTACCTAGTTTACTATTTTAATAAGTGCACTACTGAACTATTTGTATAACTGGTGTATAAATTAATCACTAAATTATTGAAGTAAATGTTTAATTTCCAAGGTACCCACTGTTTTTGGCGATGCCATTTTATTTGCCATGACAGTTGCTCGGACTAGAAAATCTTGGTAGGATATCCTATATTGGTATTTTGTTTTTCTGTCACGAAAACTCGTTAATGGTAAGTTCCTTTGCCTTGAATGTCTTTCATTCGTTCGTTGAAGTTTCACTACACCATGAATGAGGCACCATTCTGCGGAAGTGAAAGAATTTTATTACTTCTAGTGAGAGATATTGCTATGCTACGATGCAATCGAATTGGGCTCGTGCGACCGGGGAGTTCACCTCTTGGTCACATGATACTGCCGTAAAGTGATAGGCTATGCTATTCATTTTGTGCGGTTTATGTGTAGCCGGTGGCCCATTGTAGGGGGAAGGAAAGAAGAGCAATACATGTGTATCAGGAATATTTGGGTGTCTATAGGCCCTGGTAGTCGTAAAAAGGCACTGATTCTCAGTTTGTTCCCCTGTATTATACAAAGATTATATACCGCTAATGCAAATATGTAGCGGTACGGGGAGCTAAGAAAAGCCCCAATCTATCAAGAAAAGGAACTAATAATAATAAATGTTAGACGAGGTCGTGAACAAACCATCTCAAGATAATAAATTAGCTAACATAATATTAATTGTAAATAATAATATCGTCCTAGCCGAATTTCGGCCACGGCGGCTATCTCTATTCAGGCAAGCTAATTGCGAAGGACACATTACAGTATAATATAATGTACAAGTGTGTGCGCAGGCACAAGTGCACTCCCTGTTTCCTTCTTCTCCTATTCCGATGAAAGACAATCCGACACGACCGGGGTGAAATCTGGCGCACAACCGGCGGCTTAACATGCTCTCCGGCACGGCTAACTTCGTGAATCCGGATTGCTACTAGATGTTAAAAATGCGACCCGGTTTTCAAACCTAACGACTGTGGCCAACCACATACACGTCCAAACATGTAAGCGTGTAGAGCACGAAACTAAAATAAGGAAATATTATTAATGATATAACATATATTATTTAAATGGGTGACTTTAGTGCCTTCAAGCAATTTTGTCATAAATATTTATATAAGATAATAACACAATGAGTAACGAACATTTAAATACACTTATTTATATACACCTCCGTGGTGCATAGCAGTCGGGCTTCACCTGTCTGCCCTCTCTTTTCTCTTTCTCTTTCCCTTTGATTAGGAGGGACACTTACCCCCCTCCACCCATGCTCTTACTCACCTCTCGGTATACACAGCGAGTCACGGGAGATGCCCGGGGGTTTGCTCACCGGCTCTATTCCCCAACGTGCAATTCTTCACTCCCTACACATTACTTATGTGCCCTCTCGTTATTTCCCTCCCCCTTTTCTGGCGACGTTTAGGTCTGTTCTCTCTGAAACTGACCTGAAATCATAAACTAGCTGATTAAGCTCGAGGTTAGATGAAGGGTAGTCTTCAGCTCTGATCAAGTCCGAAACGTTCGCTTTAACAAGTACTGGGTGAATCGAGCTTTATGATCGGGTCCCGAGTCTTGCTGCCAGGGGTCTCACTTTGTTATTTGAACATGTTGTTACTAAGCGGCTTAAATACCTATCAACTTTTTCAAGAATGGTATCTTTATACACTTGTGCTGATGTTTTGATAACTTTGCACAAAATTATGACTCAGTCACATTTTCATAGCTTACACCCCAACAAACCATCACTGCACGTATAAATGATATCCACGTTGCACTCTTTCAAATAACTGGGAAGCATCCTTAGACTTTGATTACAAGTATGGTTACTTTGTTTATTAGAATGTTGCTCAACCGTATTTTTTTCTAATCTGTAAACAATTTTTTTCTGTGACCTCCCTTTGCGTACCGCTTCAGTAGACGTTTCAATGTTACCATCCTATTCCTCTTTAATTTATCAGTTAAGAAATGACAGTGTGTCTCTTATAGGCTGCAAATCCCTAAATTATCTCTTAAAATACGCGACATTCTAGGTTCTAGGTTCTAGGTGCTATCTTCACTTCCCGAGATAAAATATTTTGCTTTCGGACATTATTTTCCTTGCTGCGCTTGATAACCTTTTTCATACGAACAGTATGCGGACGACCAGACTTTTCTCTGTCACAAACAGAGGAAGTCTCATTGTACCCATTAACACACACCGGTACACAAATATTTGACTAATACTAAGATACACGTGGTATTAGTCAAATGTGCTTTCGGGCAGGATTTCTTCGAATTCTTTCCCTTGCTGCTTGACCACCATTCTCGTACGAACATTTAGTGAACGGACAGATGTTTCTGTATCACAAACAGAGAAAGCCTCGTCGTACCTGTTAATAGCCGGAACACAAACAATTGACTAATACTAAGTTCATTTGGCTAAATATCTACTTTGTGTAATGCAATCACAGCGATTCTGTGCACTTATTTTGGGATAGTAACCCCAATATAAGATACAATTCCAATATAACACATTTTATTTTGGGCCCTTGGGGCCAAATGTATTTAAATATGACAGCATATATTGTCAGATTAAGTTTTATAGTATGTACCGCAACAGTGTATAATATCGGCTATTTATATGAGAGAAATTATGATAATTAGGTACTTAGATAGAACAAGTTATCAAATTAACTGAAGTGACAAGAATATGAAGTATGAGCCTATTTGTTCACTGGAAAGAAAGTTCTTTAGACGAGAGCAAAATTGTTCTCGATATTCAAACGAAGAACACTTAAATTTCAATTTAATTGATATTCCACTTTGTTCTAGATTTATATTGTGACTTATTGTTAGGATCAGGCGGTAGCCAATGGTCATCATGTATTCAAAACCTACTTTAAGCAAATGTAACAGTTGTTCAAATGTTTTCGTTATGAGTCCAACAATAACAACACATATATTCACGCCAGTGCCCTAATGGGCTGGGCTAGGCGGAGTGAACGAAGCGCGACATTTCACAATCTTTACATGTCTCATAATATCTTTTTGTAGAGATATAACTAGAGATTAATAACATCATACAAATGCCCATGTGAATAACACCTACCACAGATCATTATGAGGTTAAAGGAGCAATATGCCAGAATTTTATAGGTATAGCCTTGTTATCATGTAGTTTATTTTAAGTTAAAGAGGAAAACTAGGAGTGAGAGAGAGAGAGAGAGAGAGAGAGAGAGAGAGAGAGAAAGAAAGAAGAGACAACTATTTGATGACTACCAACGCCATGAATATAACCATAAACTCATAGCTGTTACGTAATTATTCTTCCCTTCTTTTCTCCTCCCATGCAATGAGCCACGAAAGACTAACATAACTAATTAAATGCGATAGTACAGCAGTCTGTACTTGCACTTCTTACTAAGTAAAATACATTCATCCCTCCATATTATATACACACACAGTCACAAATCTAGCTTACACTTAACGTTCCATGGGGTTACTAGAGGAATTTATGAAGTAAGGAAATAGGCATCAGCGTAACCTCTGATTAAGCTTACTAGAGCTATTAAGATATCTGAAGGCGTTTCAGTCACTTGCCATCATTGATATGAATACTAGCTTGAATTGTAAGCTGTAGGCTTGCAGAAAAATCTACAAGCTGATTTCCGATATAGAAATGAGCTACGTCCCAAAGTTTCATTCGCTTAAAAGCTATTCTCTTCGGTAGTCATAAAATATAAAACTTAAAAAATATATTTTTCGACAAGAAAAGTATCTTTGTGTAATTCCAGGTTGTGTTCTATGATAAGAATATATCTGACCTCATTCAATATCCCTTTTCCGAAAGAACAGTTTTATAGTCTTCCTTACTTCCAGTCAATGAACTCTAAACCCCATAAGCGAAATCATTGTGACGTGGAAAAAATCAACGCTGGGAAAGTTTTATAGTAGTTTGGTACTAACTCTAAATACGTCAAGGAATAAAGATTAAGAAAAAAGTATAAACCAATCAATGTCTTGTCTATCTAATATTATTTAGCTAAGATGTTACGTCGCAAATGTTGTATTAATCGCTTGTTTGTCTAGACAATAGCTATATGTTATCTGAACAATTATATTGTCTAGGGAACTATGTATTTATCATCATTCATTATCATTATCAGTCTTTATCGGTCCACTGCTGGACATACACCTCTTTCAATGAACGCCAAGATCTCCTACTACTTACATCCATCCTGGACCAGTACGGAGATCGTACTGAAGTGGTAATGGGCTGGTGACACACTCAGAAGACCAGATGGCAGATGGGCCACACTAAGGTTCTGGAGTGGAGGCCACGCTTAGGGAGACTAAGTGTTGGTCGACCGTTCACCAGGTGGAAGGACGATGTATTTATACTTACCTATATTTACGATATAGGTCGCGTCCTACTTTTGTGAAACTCGATATGGCGGTGATCTCTAAAAAATCTAGTCAAGTATACGGGACTTACAACAAGCTGTTCCATCAACCTAATGGGATGGAAGTCCGATACACCGCCAAGTTCCTCCCTGCAGACTGTTATTGAAAATCGAAACATCGCAATAGTACGTTTTGCTTTGACCTAGTACTCTAACTACTGACTTTATGCGTGCGATTGAACTCACTTACCACTAGATAACGAGGTAGGCTGGTAACCTATACAGTATGAACACTTATATACCAACAATGTAAGCAGATTTTACTCTTTTCGGGCGCCGCACTGTTTTCATTGGTCACAAAGAAGACTTACAAAGGTAAGTCTTACAAATAATAATTCTTTTACTCGTAAAAATTTACAAATTATTTTTCTAAAAGGGTCGAGTTCAAAATACATCTAACAACACATTAATGGTTTTAACACTTTAATGAGCCTAATTGAAGGCTCTCCAAGGCGTTAAACGTAATATCCGATTTATCACTAGCTAGAAGGATCGAAATCGGCATACTTATAAGATTGTCAGCTATAATATAAGATAATTATTATTAAATACGTTTTTTGACATTCCTTCTAGATCGGGTCCACCAGAACGATACCTTGCGCTAAAATTTTACGCTCACAGGACGGTTTATTTGGGTTTGTAATGTCTTTGTGGGGCAAATTGATTGAAGGACCAGACGCATGCATAACCTCTGATTATATTGATTCCTTGGTGCTTGAAATTCGTAAGGAAAAATGTGGTTCTTCTTATTTCCGGAATCGTACTGTTAAACTAACTTGCTTATAGTTAAGTCAAAATTGTTACGTTTACACAACATCGATGTGAAGCATAGTTGTCTTCCGTTAATTAAGCTACTCATATATTCTATCAGTAATTCATGTTTGTGCTATTGTGCAAAGTTTGCTGCAAAATCTTCCTTATCTCTTCCTTTGTTATAAAGAAAGAGTAGGAGAACGATGCGCTTTGGCGCTGGTACGGAACAAGGTATAGGAAATGGAGAGAACGGGACCTTGTAGGGCTGTTATCTGTTGCGAGACGACGTCTTTGTGGAGATGGCGTAGGTCCTTTAGCGGACTGACCAGTCGTCGAAGTGCCTTTATGATTTGCCTTTGTGTGCCACTAAAAGCGGCGCTTATGGCACTTGCGATGATTTTTGTGTCCTCCCAGAGCTAACGAAGGCACGTCAGTGTGCTTCTTTGCGTTTCCTAAAAAAAATTCTTAGTAGTAACTTATCCATTTAAATGAGCGTCAGGTTTTATAAATAAATCTGTAACCAAAAACTCGTAGTGACAGAATGTATTGAATAGCAATTGGATTAATATGGTAGGAGTTAAACGGAGGCTGACTTTTAGGCCTGGGCGTAGAGCCCAATGAAATCTCTCTCGCGGAGCAAATTTCGAATATATAATATTTTACTACATGTTTTTTAAATACGTCATGACTTGCATCTTCTAAGTGATAATTTTAGACAAATGTATATTTATTTCGTTGCTAACTGTAGGTTTTGATGATTTGGATTTCAATCAAAGGTTTTTGTACTGCTCATAAGCACTTGTATGAGCGTTTGTTGTCCTTTCACGCAAAACCCAAAACAGATTTATTAGATAAATACACGGAAGAACAGAGTTAGATCTCTTTAAATTACAATCTGTATCCGCCTCCTCCTTTAGCTCTTTTGTCCCCTCTTTTTATAAGAGGCTGCTCGTTTGTCGTTCAGTTATAAAAAAAAAATGTTCGAATCAGTTATCAATTACAGGTATTTCCTCATAAGAACACAAAGGAAATGTAAGACACATCGCTTAGCATTTTCAAAACAAGTGTGAAGCTCCCCGTAGAGGCTCATTAAGCCATCATCAGTGTAAAACATGACTGGTACGTGCACCGCTATATAGCAATTTTACCTGCGAGATCTCCGCAAACCCCCTTTACGCATAATATTAGAAAAATACTCATTCAATGTAGTGAAAACCACTACTACCCTTTCAGTGGGAATCAGCAATCCGGTAAGCTGCATGTGATGTTTATATCGCTTGCGTTTATGATATTGTTATTTTTGGAGTAAATTGAAAGTTTTATTTTTATATGCCCCCCAGATGGTGTAAACCTGGGGGATGTAACACTCGGGATCTACAAGACATCTCCCTTCTCGTACCGACCGGACCCCAGCGGTGTTTCTTTTCATTCATTGATAGGAGAAGCCACGGAAATGCGATGACATGCAATCTAACGTGACACAGGCATGCAATCTAACGTGATATAGGCGTATCTCGGATCTTTCGGGACTGTCGTCTGTCTACCTCTCTGATGCGATCCGTTAGCTCCTTTTTACACATTATAGTTGATTGGGTACCTGACTGATGATGATTCCTTTTAAAGGTGGTATCATGGCACATCGCTTCAATGTTGCCATATTATAATAAATCTACTTCAAAGGATTTATTCTTAGTTTCTTTAGTTATTCAGCACGTTCGACATTTCAGAAGCATCATACAATCCAAGGCGAGGGTGACTTAGATCCCCACCACCCTTGAAACCACCACCAGCTTGAACAATCAAGCCTCGTCTTAACTGTGGGATGAACCCAGGTGTAGCCAATTGATCCGAGAGTATCGAACTGTTTTCTTCGATAATTATAATTATTGCATTACTAGTTCCTATATACTCTTGTCATATATATAATTTTGAATGGGATTTTACAAAACTTCTTTTGAACGTTGTTACTATACTAATACCGGTTTAAACAGACTAACCTGAAATAACCGGCGAGACGAACTGCGTGGGACTGATGACTCGGTAATGGCCAGTGTAATGCAAGTTACACATATTAACATAACTTGCATTATACTGACTCCGAGTTAGTATACGGCGATCCCAAATGATACGTATACATAATAAACTTCCAGAAAAACGGGAATGTTGACACCTAATTATTGTTTAGAAATCTGAAAAGCTAATTTCGGGTTCTACACTAGAACCTGTCAGTTCTTGAGCTGCTCACGCTTGCCACTTTCTAACGAAGTCCATATCAGCTGTCAATGCATATAAAAATAAATGTTTGATGAGAAAGAATAAATTTGATAGTCGATACCATTTTTCTAGTTTTATAAATAACCTCTAATGATCCTGATATTATGTATCTAATGTTGGTTACGCTTCAAGATGAGAAAACAATTTAAAATATTTTTTTCTCTCTGCTAACTTTACATTTGTACTTACGATACGATTTTAGGTCGACAGTCCTTTTTATCTCTTATAATATCGTCTTTGGTGTCCGATGCGCACGCAAAAATTGAGTCTAGTAATTACGCACTCATAAATATTCGTAAATAGTGACAGAGATTGGTCGTTCTCCTTTACATTACATACATTCATCATTCTATTAATGCTTAGCAATATCGGTAACATTACTTTTGTCTCCATCCTACTAAGAATAGTTATTTCAATTTGTATGAAATGGCACGTGACTTTTTTAGACATTAAATAAGTGGACTAAAATAGATTTTTTGCGAAAGCAAGTGTCCAATAATAGAAATAAGAAAGTATATGTAAAGCCTAAGGCTCATGACATACTTTCTTATTTTACACACTAATATCGAATGAGCGCGAGGATTTTCTCTAGAGTCGCAACACGTACTGCGCTGCAAATAGGGTTAGCATTTTCACATAATGCCTTCCATTCTTATTACATTTTATAAATGTTTAGTATATAATTCTGAATTGAAACATGATGGTAAAAATTATGCTCAGAACCATGACTGATGTTTGTTTGTTCATTTCGCAGATTAAAGACAACTTTTAAGTAGTTCATGGAATCTAAGTTTTATGCAAGCGATTTTATTACGCGCAATTAGTGTGTAAAATAAGAAAAAAATAATAAAGAATTATTTTCTTTTTGTTTCATATTTGAAGAAAAGTTAAAAAATATGTAGTAGAAATGTCAATAGCTATACAAATGTAGTCTCTTAGAAACTTCATTGTATAAACAACTTATAGCAAAACTAGATGTTTGAATAATTATTACTTCCAAGGTCTCACTCCAACCGCTATTACATTGCATAAAGATTCCAATTTAATGTTTTACAAACTTACTTCATTTCGCTTCCTCATACTTTGTATATATTATATTTTTATTTGGTACTTATATTATAGATTATATTTTTCGAGTTAGTAGTTTTAGTAACACATCATATAAAATAATGTACTTGACCTTTTATATTATTTTTATACACAAAGCTTGGAAAGTCAAACACACTTAATGGATTCATTATCGTTTTAGGTTATTTTTCCACTGCATTTTTTCTAAAATTGGATTGTCAGACTTGGGAAACTTGTAGTAGTGCTGTTAATATTTAACTGACTTTCGTATTCGTAAATAAAATAGTTAAATAGTAAAGAGTTAATACAAAATTGGCAGTTAAATTAAAAAAGTATGTGATATATTTCAAGAAAAAAATCACTTTTTTAATTATGACTTGTTAAGTTGAACTTTAGCCTTAGTGACTAGACTAGTACTAAATATAAACTTTAAAAAGAATAGTCTCCATTATGTCTAAAAAATGCATGTTTTCGTGGTGCAGCCCTAGCTAGAAGCTATATTATTTTACATTAGCAAAGTACGCTTCTTGTTTAAAATATTAAATTGGACACGACGTGCTTGATAATGATGACTCCATATTTGTTTCCCTCCTCATTTTCTACGACGATCACGTAGACGATAGTTGAGATAAGTCATGTAAGTAAGGAAATTTCAACCACTTGAGCTGGCAATGCACGGTAGTAGGATTTGTATTTATATTTTTGTGACAAGCTGTAAAATGTGCTTATTGTTTAAGATCTAAATATTCATATATTTGCATAGTAACTGAACGAATAGAATAACCCAACAAACAATATGTGATTAGTGACACCAATAAACTGAAGTTACCATGCGGATATTATTCCTACATTGTGTACTCTTAGGCCCATCGGTACTCTCAATTTTGACAGCTTAGCTTCAATCTGGTGAAACAAGTATTTTCTCGTTATTTTCATTAGTCAGCCAGATTAATACAATTTATGTACATTACTCTATTGGGGTCTTAAAGAACAAAAATAATTATATACTAATTAGTATTCACGGTTCGACCGGAGTCAAGCCAGGTCACAGGTATTTTTAGTCTAGAGGGACCAACAGGCAATTGGAGGCTCTTTACAACTACCGACACTCGTGGACGAATCATAGAAAATGCATTATTATAATTGTCATGCAGATGCGTAAGGAGGGAACCCTTTCAATCCTCCCCAATTTAATTCAATGGGCCACCGTCTGCTCGCATTTCGTACGTTTACGTGACAACATATCTGTCATTTTCCGGTGATGACACGACTGGCAATGCAACATGGCACTACACCTTACAAATAGTAGATTAGTTTTAGGACATTGGAGCTCATGGAGCCATGCATGGTGCATGACACTGCATCTTCCTGTGCAACGGAATTGGGCCGGCACGACCGGGGAAGTACCTCTCGCTCACTTGATACCGGAGAAAAGGGAGAGCATCGCTGTAGTTGTTGTTGTTATTTTTAGTAGCCGGAGGCCCATTGGGGGGGGGGGGGGTTGATAGGAGGGCAACGCATCTGCGTAACAATCAAGTGAATGTCCATTGGCGTCGGTAGTCATCAAAATGCTCTGATTACACGTTTGCCCCCTTATGCTATAAATAGTCAACCCTATCGTAAAAGATTGATATATTTTAAAGAAGCGGGTTTTGCAATTGAACGAGCAGTTTAGTTTCCCACTCCTTAAATCAACCAGTATGATTAATAGTGGTGGGCAGAAAGTTACAGTTGAGGTATGACAGCGCTTTCTGCCTCGATTCACCCAGAAGTGCACTTTAAAATATCTTTTTGTGTAGAGACTGAGGTATATATTCATTTTATTAGTTGCATCTACATTAAAAACTTGACACTGTTATTTTCTATTATGTTATTTTTACTGTCTCGCCGTCCTGTGGTAAACATGTTTAGACGCGGAAAATGAGATCTCTCCTTGAGCCTTAGTTCAGACCATACAGCTCAGAAACAAAAAGTTGTTAGATGTTCTACACCTACGTGTTATAAGAGGACGATGAAGCGTCGGTCATGCGCCAGACAAGCACCTATAACACCAAAACGGGCGAACGAATTCAATTAATTTTAAATATAGATGCATATAGAGAAGACAGCCGAACCTCTGGCATTTGGTTACATTTCAGACGGCTACTGAATGAGGTCGTCACTTAGTCTGGTGTTTCTATCAAACATTTCGTACTCCCAAATCCATCCCTCTCTTACCGGCAATTATTAAAAAAAATACTAATACAACTACTTTTAAGAAGCTAATACATCTTGACTTACACCATCACGACAGATTTGAATACATCAAGGAATCAACTCACGGCGGGCTGTCTCCTGTATTATACACAGACGGCTCTTTGATGACTGACCGGAACATGCTTATTTTGAGGCGCAGATGTGACAATATTGCGTCGTACTTACTCATATATTTACGTACATATTCGATAATTTTTGGAATATTACGTTTATCTGAGGTCTGCCACGATCATACTAAAAGTTGATTGAATGTATTGTCGCTTCTGATGGGAATTAACGTTAACACTTGAATAAATAAACAAATTTATTTATTCAAATGTTAACACACTAAAAGGTGGTTTCGTTTAAAAAATGTTAGGTTCGGTATATCTATATAAAACATTTTTCAATTCAATCTGTTCCACTAAATGAACTGTTGCGGGCTCTGTATTGGGCATTCATATATTTTTATAAAACTATGTAGCACAAGTCACTAATCGTTTTCTTAATATCTAAGGATTAGAAGCCACATCACACAGGAAAATGTTATTAGTAAAATAAAACTAGATAAAAATGCGCTTCCAATCGTCGATGTCATATGTCAGGCTGCTGGTGAACACCTCATTGTGGAATTTAATATCTGTAATGCACGACGGAGCCGCTTCGCATAATTCAATATCTGTGCGCAAAGAGATCTCCATCATAAAAATATTATGTGTCGTTTGTTCCGTAGTGTGTGCGGCTTATAGGTAAATTGTACCTTATGTTTCACAAGGAGGAAATATCACCGTAATTTGAATAAATATCACAATAAAGTAATCGGGGTATTTCCAGGAAATTTTTAAAGTAGATTGCGCCGTCAGTAATGTAGTAGCTACTACACTGTTACAGCCCATTACGTGGGGGGGGGGGTCGTGAAGCAGTGCGACAAAGACTTTCTTTCCAGCTATAATGATTTCTTGTTCAAGTCGATGCGCGTTCAAAATAATGAATATACTCGTAACATAAGCTGAAATAGGATCCTCCATCACTCCGGATCGATATTGTCAGACAATATAATTGTTGTTGTTTTTGTACCATATATATATATATATATATATATATATATATATATATATATTAGAACAGTATCGCTGTGATTGTGATTGCATTACAAAAAGTAGATAAGGAGCCAAATACAATTTAAAAACTCTTCATACACTTAGTACTAGTGAAATGTTCGTGTACCGGGCTATTAATAGGTACATTGAGACTTCCTCTGTTTGTGACAGAGAAAGGAAGACACGAGTAACACCTAGAATAATGTCGCGTGTCTGAAGAGATAACTTAGGACTTGCCGCCTATAAGAGACGTACTGGTCATTTCTTAACTGATAAGTTAAAGATGAATAGGGCGGTAAAATCGAGAGAACTACTAAAGCGGTACTGCTAGGCAAGGAGTGGTAACAGAATTTTTTACCGATTGAATTTTTTTTTACAATTGAGCAACTATTTAACAAGCAAAATGACCGCATTTATGCTCAAAGCTCTTCACTTCGCAATTAATCGACAGAGTGAAAAATGGGAATTATCTGACTCCAATGATGGTTTGGTGGGGTGTTAGCTATGTAGGAGTGACTGAGGCATGTCATTGCGAAAAAAGGTATCAAAACGTCGGCACAAGTGTATCAAGATATCATTCTTGAGAAGGCAGTTAAGTCTCTTAATAACACTATGTTCAATAACCAAGTATGTTCCTAGATAGACTCGGCGCAGGGTCATAAATCTCGGTATAAGCAATCTAGCTATAAAGGTACAAAGCGAACGTACCGAACTTCTTTAGAGCTGAAGACTGCCCTTTATCTAGTCCCTACCTTCATCAGCTGGATTATGATTCATGGTCAGTTTTAGAGGGTGTGGCTTGCTCTAAACGCCACGACGATTTGTAGTCCCAGAAATAGGCGATCCGATTGGAACTGACAAATTCCCCCATGGAAAGAGTGCGTACTTCTATTGGCAACTGGCCTCAACGTTTAATATACTTTATTGTGCACAAACCTTTAGCAATACAGAACAAATTGAACATAATAATCTTTATTTGCGCAAAGACGGCCTTATTACTATGCAGCAATCTCTTCCTGGCGACCTTAACCTTACATGGAGGAAAAATAAGTTTATACGTAAAATGAGGCAGTACATATTGACTTTATAAATTAACCTATTAAAAAAATTATTTATACATGTTTTTATAAAATAATTACATAAATAGAATGTAAATAAATACACCAATAAATAACCAATATAATATTACATACACAAACAAGAAATGCACAACAACAATAGATAAGGTAGGTATACATTTATTAATACAATAAGTACGATCTTGGACTTCTATATAGATAAATTTTGATATTTTAAATTTGAAACGTAAGGTAGTGATTTTTTACAAGTGATTTAAAGATGTTAACATTTTCGGCGCGTTTAATGTGGGTAGGTATTGAGTTCCAAAGTAAAATTGACTGCATATCAAAGAAGGAAATAAATTATAGTTATTTCTAGAAGAAGTTTATTAAAGGAACGTAACTCTTTAGAATCTGACAGTCGAAATACAAAGTATTCGTTTAGATACGATAATGTTCTCGGATCGAAAAGTAAGGAGTATAAAAGTGCAAGCAATCAGGCATTACGGTGGGAGCGGATAGTCAACCAGTTTAGTTTTTCGCGATATTCGGTTATTTGATCAAATTTGCGCACCCCAAAAATAAACCGTATGGCCATATTTTGAAGGCGCACCAATTTGTTCAATTGCTCACTAATTATATTTACGAAACACGTATCTGCATAATCATTTATGGATATTACTAACGATACCGCAACCTCAACTTTGGTCGAAACCGAAAGGAAGTTACAAAAACGCTTTGTAGGGTAAGGTTTATACGGCATAGCAATGCCGTATAAACCTTTCAGCTTAATTCTTTAATGTGATGTGGCCAGGACAGATATTTACACATACATGCCGATCTTCTTCCACACATTGTGATCACTGGTGAAAGGTTATCGCAGGAAATTTTGAAAGTGATTCAGGACTGCCTATAATTATGGTTTGTGTTTTATCGGGATTAATGCGCAGACCATGACACTTACTCCATTCACACATAGAGGCCAAACCTTTGTCATTACATTAATAGCGACGGACACGCATGTCAACTACATACAAGTGAAAAGAAGAAAAAATAGATAGAGTAATATTATCAGTAAATGTGCAGAAAGGAGAAGAGCTAAGGCACCCCCTTGGGGACGCAATCATTGACAGGAGACAAGTTCAGAAACTCTCTGATATTTTAGCTAACTGCGAAACCACTCATTCACTGAAAGAGAAAAACTAAGGGACGGCTGTATACTAATCAATATACCGTCGCCAACTGAAATAAAGACATTTCTAAAATATAAGAAATAAAACTTTTAAAGTATACCAAATTAGGTACTGTAAGTTTATTGGCCTGCTGTCCAAGGTATATTTTATTAAAATATATTCTCCACAACTTTAACTGATGGTGTAACTGTTTAATAAGATTGTATTCCATTGGAAAATTTATAAATAAACCCATTGAAATAGTTTTGTATCTTTCTTATTTAAAATTGACTTTTACCTTGACTTAGTTATCTAGCGGGTTCGCACAAATATCAGATTTTCCCTCCGTAAGAATAAAGAACTCCAGTCCCACAAAGACCTATCTTTGTCTCCATAGCTTCTAGTCCGAATAAATGAAAAATGAACTACCCAATGATCACGACTTATTTCTTTTGCGAGTTGAATTTCTATTCGGAATAAATATGAGGAAAAAAATTGTTTATTCTATTAGATTGCCAGCATTGGCCACTTAAACAGATAGGGGGGCAAAGGAGCAATTAGATTCCTAAAATTAAATAAAAAATCTGTTCATATTTATAGTATATCTTTATTTTAAAATATAATATAGGAATTTCATATATCTTTAGCATTCCAAAACAGGGAAAATTTCATGTACCACGAAGTACTAAATAAATATTTTTATCTTGTAGGAATTTCAGGAAGATTGAAAGGGTTTAGGTGACTAAGTACTTTTACATTTGATGCGCTGATTAATATAGATATGCTCTCACTCTTTTGTTTATGTAAATTCTCGATGTTCTTATAAAACTCTACAACTGTTCGAAGTTATACAACAAGATATTGCTTCGTTTTATGAATTGTGTGTCAAATTTGACGTCTGCTTTTTTTTTAGACAAACACCACAAAGAGACTCTGTTGAAAACGTCATCTAAGTAACAAGAAACCAGCTGCTCAATTAAAATATACACAAGTTGGAAATTAAACATCATAAACGTAACAAATCTTGTAACAATTTTTTAGTAGATAAACTGAAATCCATTAGGGGAAACCAAACAAGCGTGGTTTTACAAATGTCATCGGTTTCACCCTTTTTCTGTACAATGTATACTGAAGTAAGGTGCAACGGGCGGGCGTGCATTAGTAGCGCATTGCGTGGGAATCACTCGGTCCATTTCACGCCGTTTCGCAAATTAGCCGCTTCGAGACTACGCGCCGATTACTACTACCCTCATGGATTTCGGTTTGATTTCCTTTCCTCCGTGTATCGGCTTAATGACTTTTACAGCATGTGCCGTAAATGACTACGCTGTCCTTACTAACCAATTAAAAACTGCATTATCACTCTATATAAAACGTAGTAACAGATCGGCACCAGATAGTTTTGTAGAGAGCCAATACAGATTTCGATATCAAGAGGTGAAGTAGTTCTATCTCTGCACACCCGCGTCTAGGGACTTAGAAGTTTGTTTTTGTCATACATGATATTACAGTTATCAATAGGATTTCACAGTGCATACCAAATATGGAACCTAAATTATTTTTTAATAATCATAATCTTCGCTTAGCAATTAACGTCGGCTCAATAATTGTAACTATTTAACTGGGAGTGTTCAGAAAATATTTGAGTATTCGTTTTTCTAAAAAAGGAATAAGTAAGAAAAATGTTTATATTTATTTGCTAAATACAGTTACAATAAATCTACCTTTACTTTTTATCCCGGCTTATTTAATTAATTAACCAGCCCGACGTTTCAGCAGCTGCTGTAAAGCTGCTGAAACGTCGGGCTGGTTAATTAATTAAACTACGGCGAACTTCCCCAATAACGCCCATGATCTACAAGAGGTATGTATGATGATACTTTCACTATTGTACCAAATTGTACCAAAATTCAATTTACAATGGTGTTAGAGGAAAATAATTCTTTAGCTTTCTTAGATGTCCGTTACCTTCCGTAATCGCAACAAAACCTTTGGTCATGACCAAAGAAAAACAGCATGCAGTTTTTAGAAAGCATACCCATACAGATATGTATCTAAACATCATTTCTAATCACCATCCAACACAGTTATCTACCGTGGATAAATCTTTGTTTCAGATAGCACGAGGCATTTGTGACAAGCAACACCTGGATATCGAAATTCAACATGTCAAGCAAGCTCTCTGAGACAACAAGCTTCAGGTTCCCCGTCTGTTTCACTGAAGTCGAGTGAAAACAGCTACCCTCGAGCACTTTCCTGCAATAGGACCATATTTAGAAGGGGTCACTAACAAAATTGGCTATATTCTCAAGCGAGCTTCAATAAAAATATATTTTAAGCCGCTAAACAAGTTTAGCCAGTTCTTAAAACTTAAGTCCTCAATATGGAGGCATTTTTGTCGTTCTAGCGGGAGCTGGCATAGTGGGGAATACAATGCATAAAAGTAGCATAGACACATAGAATTTCGCTACAATAGTACCGTAGTATTTCTTGTTCTCCGAATTTAAAGTGCGGTCGTTGGAGAAAAGTAAAATATCTCAGAAAACTTTGTTTTCCATTACAAAACGTCTCATAGAACTTAGTAAGTCAGAAACAAATCCTACTATATCTCAGTAGCCTGATTTCTGTCATATACATTACCTAACTCGTGACATGTAAATAAATGTACTTTTGTGTGTGTCCGAATTAAATGCCGTACCCAATTTAATAGCGGTGAGTAAGAAAATTAATAAAAGACTGATCCGCGACAGTGTACGGAAAAATCATTGAAAGGAGAACGCAAGAGATGTCTGAAGGAAAATTGCGGAAATCAAAGAGGGTTTTCTTACTCTGTGACATAGTAGAGAACCATCTGACTAGAGGGCAGATGACTTACTGCGGTCTTGTGGATTTGGAGAAAGGCAAATTTGGGACACGGTACCCATTTATAGGATATGTAGGCCGCTGCTGCGTGGTTTGCACTCCAAATATATGAATCGAAAAGCACGTGTGCGGGTGGACGGCTACACGTCACCCTGAATTAATGTCAATATAGGTTTTGTGGTGTCAGCGCGCCTGTTTATCATACATATTTTACAGTTGCATTCAGCTATATCCTATGTAAATAAGCTTATTATTAACTGACAGTTCATATTAAAATCCGACAAATCGTATTTTACATAAACGAATCTACAGATTTGCACTCAAAAAACATAACCCGATATTATAGTATGGAAAAAATAATAGCCTACGAAGTTTCCTAGCAGTTATAAAAAGACTTGAAACTAAAACAATAAAATGAATACACATTGCTCTCAAATCGATGAACATAACTTAATTATTAAACACCATAATAAGAGTTGAATAATCTAAAGCGCTTAAAGATAATCTTATATCGAAATCTCTTCAAGATGTCGCTACATTTAAGGCGCTTTAGCATCGCGCTTGAAACACAGACGTTACGCTATCTCAATATCCGTCGATTGTCCTGCGGCAAGACTATCGAAAAGATATAATTAAAGGGGCACAATGCCTTCGGCATCTCAATTTTCATTTCTCCTCGCTGAGACATCTGGTGTCATTTATATGGCTAGATAATATATAAAACCGTACCTCCACGAGCGCTACGCTGCATCAGCGTGAAAATTTAGGCTCCCCTTTATCTCCGATAGAAGTTACTTGGAACATATTTCTTTATCTAACATAATAGAGGTCTCCCAAGTTTCGCAAATAATCGATACTACGGAAAGTGAAGTTATTTGATATGCTTGTGACGTTATATTAGTAGGATATATTGATATCTTAAGTTTGCGTGAATGTACTAATACTGATTACAATAAAACTGCTTTTACGGATTTTATCGCGGTTTATTTAATTATTTAACCAGTCCGAGGTTTCAGAAGCTTTACAGCAACCATGGTCACGGGTGGACTGAGATTACAGATGTCCCGGTGTTTTAAATTATTCAATGCACCCTAAGAAATATATTCTTTTTAATATAAGAATTATAATTTGTTAAACGACTGGTTATGGAAGTATATCAGTAAAAATGATTTGTTTCAGTGCAGTAGATTTTTATGACACGTTGAAAAATAAATGCATTTTCGTCACTGGCCCTGGGTAGTTGTGGTGGTATGAGGTACTGCCGGATACCCACAGCACCGTGTGCCATCTTTTGGTGACATATCAGATCAACTCGACAGCTAGTAAGTCTCCTAAGGTGACTGACGCCATACCCACTGTGGGGTTGTCCCACATCCCAAAATAACCCAGTTGTGGCATCGTTGTACCGACAATATTAACTGAAATCGAATTAGCCACGATATTTATATGTTGTGTTACAATGATGATAAATATCGTGTGATTTAACAACTACAAGATAATATATACTCTCTACTACTACTACTCATTGTTGTGAAGGTGTACAAAAGTAAACATAACAATAAAGCTTAGCGCCACTTATAGCAGCACTGACACGCGTCCTATATTTCTCAGTTTCGCCGCGTACTGTCGTCTACTTAATACTGTACTGCGGAATAATTAGATTACTCCGTAGTACTGACATGAGAATGAAAGCACAATAAAAACTAATTACGAGTACATAAGGCTTTTTACACCATCTTCCAGCGTTCGGTGTTAATAAGCCCAATTTCCGGGTGTATTGAGTGAAAAGAAGATAATTGAAGAATAACTTGAGCTATCTAATATATACCGTAATAGTAAAATTAGAAAAGTCTTTAAACTTCTTTAATAACTCTTCCAAGGTGTAATGTTAAATGAAATTGTTGTTTGTGGTACTAATAAATATATTAAGTCATGACTATAGATTTTTAGGTTTTAGTACGAGGAAACCTGATGGAAACGCGATGCAATGCTACCTATCTTCGATAAATGCAAAATACCTTATGAGAACTAAATAGTCTATCAAATTACATAAAGTTATTTAAAGAAAAGACGTCATCTTAACAATTTTATTTCAGTCTGTAGGAGAGCTGACTACATCATTCACTCTCATGTCAGACAGGTGACCTTAAACCCAGGCGGTCGTCGGATATTATTATATACCTATCTCTATATAGGTTATTATAATAATAGACTATTTTAATTAGGAATTGATGAATGTGGAGGATTATGTCGGGCCGAATTGATTATAAGTAGCAAAAATAACATTTTCTGTACGATTACAGCACCCAAATCCGGCCAACACGTTCGGGACCTCTCGACAAATAACTGAGTTACAGGTGTGCTTTAGTGCGATCTGATAGCGTCCGTTGAGTCTAGTGGTCCGTTAAGGGGAAATATTGGACGAGGACAATTCATCTGTATATTTTGTTATACAGTTTGGTAGATATACGGTGAAGTTTTTGGTATGGCTAACGAGTGCGGTAGTAATACCAAAAGCTCGGCAGGCATACAAACATGGACCAATTATGATTATAATTAAACTACACGTTATAAAATAACAGCGATTACATAATCAATAAATTGATTGGGCACCAAAGGAACCCTTTGGCTTCTGTATTTCAAATCTGATAGTTTAGTAACAGATCTTTCCAAGAAATAAAACAGTACCTGTACATATAGATATTTAAAAGCATAATCCAATATTTCACTAGGAATGGACCTTTTATGTATTTATTTTGGTTAGTAAGAGGTTGTGCCATGCTTCATTGCAGCGGAATTTTCCAGGCACGACCGGGGACGTACCTCTCGCTCACTTGATACCGCCGCAAAGTGACACCTACGGTGTTGCGTTTGTCCCCCTGTACTGTAAAAAAAATTAGCAACGAGTGCCATTATTATTTTATATACATGTTTACATACATTCTTACACAGCATCAGCTTTACAGACATAGAATTATTAACATAATGAAAATATAAAACTCAACCCAAAAGGTATGTAGATTTGGCGGAAACGGTGTAGGTGCTTAATATTTCACGTGCGGCCGGGACGGAATGCGAGCGGAATAATTCGCCAACAATCCCGATACGCAATAACTGAGGTGGAGCAAAGTAGGACCGGCCTTGTTATCCGCGTATGTTTCTGCCAGGCTAAGTGCCGTCCTTCTAAGTGTCGAGAAATGCTTACAATTCTCATAAGCCAAATATACAATCCTTTGCCCCTCAGGTGATATAAGTCAGTGAGAGTGAGGTAATGATATCAAATAGCCTTCATATCAATAGCCGGAGATGAAATGAAGAGAACACCTGTATATGAAGAATACAACATAGAAATACTGTACGATGCACGGTTGATGTTTTTTGGCTAAGATTTCGAGGAGCCGCTGGATGCAAGTGGCTCATTGCCGTGACCTATAGTGCTCTATAAAGGAGGCGTATTTGTAGTAGTTGACGTCGTCCGGCTGATGATCATGTGTGAGATATTTTATCGCCTAATCAAGCATGATTGTGTATAAAAAGCCGAACACAAATTGGCACCAATCTTAACCTAGAAGATGGATTTACGCCAAAAGTTATTTTTCAGTCTAATAGTATATATAGTGTTGTTAACAGCTACATAATATTGTGCCGATAAGCAAAAAGTTTTGTTGAAAGTCTGATTCTAAATGATACAACGCCTCATCTATCAACATTACTCAGCAACTTCACCAACACACATGCTTAGCGACGTGTAGCGCGACTTAAACTTTTATCATTAGTTTCAAACAGTACTATTAACTTTATTTTAAGTCTGAGTCGGAGGTAGTGTTATACTACATTGCACCCGAATTGGGCAGTTAACACCTGGGAAGTACCTCTCGCTCGCAGGATACCACCGTAAAGTGACATCTGTCGCATTTCATGTTTTTTTTACTTGATGTTATGTATAACGTCTTTGTGTATGTTTATGGGCGTTGGTAGCATTAAAAGGCTGCAACTGCTCGTTATCCTATATATTATATTTAAAAAAATAAATACATCGTAAATATTAAGTCAATTCTTTCACTGAAGAAACTTTTTATTCGGGTCCCCTTATCTTATTTCACAGTAACACTAACATGTATTCAGGAAATAAACGAAAGCAATAACACGTGACTGGCAAAACGGTCTGAGACGAGTGGAAACATTAAACTGTGTGAGGCGGGAAATGAAAGTCATAAGTTGCCGCACGATACACAGTTCGTTACGCTAGGCCATCAAGTGTACACCCTAAACAAGATCGAATTTTCTCACAAATAGAGTCGCATCTTGATGCGCCCCAGATATTGGGCTGGACGTAAAACTCAAGTACTCAGAGGAAGTAATGTTTCAACGAATGTGGCGACAAAGTAAGCCTTTGTAAATAAGACAGTTGAGACCGTTAGCCGCGTGGGGTCCTGGGTTCGATCCACAGGTCGGGCAACTATTGTTAAATGTTTCTCAGGTAATTCTGAGCATGCATTGTAAATACGGTTTTTACAGCGATTTATATTGTTGGGCCCGCGCTGGACCGAAATATGTATATTCAACTTGTTCTCGTTTTGTCTTTTCACAAAGGGTCAAATTATCAGTTGCTGCCTTTTCGTAACTATGTATATTATTTTCGTAACTATATTGAGCATTGATGTCGTAAAGATGTGGCGCACTCCTTGTCTTTGATCACCTTGAAATGAGCCACCATCCTCGCATGAAATGCAACAGCACAGCAATAATTTAATGTCGATCTAAGCAAGTGACACCACACGTTTATTTGTTCTTAAATAAGGCAAGCGACTAATCTTGTCACCGAAAGGCAAGTGATATCTGACGCCCACATACAGCTACAATAATATAAACCAAAGATTTCACAGTTGCCTTATCGGCACTGGGATAAGATATAGATTTTTTTTCATCAAAATCTTCACGAATGTGTTATATCGGTCTAGAAATATTTTCTAAAACAAAATAATGTGTTTTAATGTTAATGTTTATAGATCGCGATTAAGTTCTAATTGTTCACTTGTTTTGTACTGCTAGAAAAGTATTATAAGTTACAGTTGCCATTTTCTTTCTAGTTAATGTAAGTAATAATATTTTATTGACAAAGGAAGAGGTCGTCTACACAAAACAAATATTATTCCCAAGTAGTTCAGTAGCTAATGCATGAAAGAAACACACACACACGCAACACAGTCAAACGGACAGACAAGCCATTTCCATTGAACGCAAAACTTGAAGTTCGCAATTGAATAAATTAGCATGATTGTTAACTGAAATGATAGAGTACATCATGTAAAGTAAGTCTTTAGATATAGGATAAGTATCAAAACAGCAATTCTCGTCGCCATCCAACATAGTTAGGGTAAGTCTTTGTTCCAGAGAGCACGAGGACAAGCCACATCCCCCTTCCCAACTGTGACAACGAATGGACATGTTAATATGAGCTCTGTATAAACATATTTTTTCTCCAGTAAGAACTTACTCCTTATACACAAATTCCTAAAAATATAAAGGTATAATAAGCACTAGTGCAAATATAAAGTAGTGTTACACAACTTAATAAACTAGATAAATGATTAAAATTGTGCATCAAAAACAAAGAAATTTGATGTGATTGACAAGTGATCGATAGTTCAATGTTATTTTCCTCTTTAATTCTCATTTTATTTAGCAGCTTTGTACTACGTTATAGCAACACTTAACTTTTTAAGTAACGGCATAACTTTAGAATAAATTTGTTCCTGCTGAAGTATGTAATCACTTTATTTAGATAGTCGCATAGGGAAACGGCTGGTCGAGTGGTTCCCTGTAGGAGCACAAGAAGAACTGGCCCTATATTTGAGGCCCAAGTCAGCAAGTGAACTATTCCCTTCTCCTAATTTTCAATTTCAAGGAATCAAAAATTACTACCAATTTCACTATTACTACTAATACTCCTACTATTAATTTTTTTAAATATGTAATGTAAACCACTTGTATAAATTGAAAAAAAAAAAAAACAAGCAATCGAGTTTCAAAATGTGAAAACATGTAATCGGTGTCCTGTGATCTCCGTAGTTTATAAGTTTGTTACGTTAAACACTGTATGTTTTGCAACTGTAACAAAATAAAATAAAAGAAATAACTAATTTCAGTGTTTTAATTTTTCATGAGGATGTGCACAGGCGTCATAGAAATACTCTCATCATTTTTCCTTAAATTTCATTACTATTCACCATAAGAGGTATAACTTCAAAAAGAAAAGGCAGCAGCTAACTAAGATAATAATACTTACTTGAGGTAAACTTGAATAACTATCGGGATGCATCCTTTCCATTCGCAGTTTGTGAGTAGCGGGAGGATGAAAGGAGAGCAACGCATCGGCATATTCGGTCGCCCAACGTGTCTTTTAGTCATCGATGAAGCTTCACTGTACATATTCGTCAGTACTCAGGAGTCAAAAAAAGATACAGAAGGCCTGTCACAGTATAGAATTGCTTGAGGACAGCTCCCACGGGATCACAATAGAGGACGTTTCGATTTCGCCCAGCAATATTTTTATTTAATTTCATCTAACTACTTGCAAAAAGAGTGCAAAAAATTAAATAAATTGTTTAAGAAGAAACCTTTCACAGAAACATTATGTACAAATTACATGTAATATTTGTTAATTATTAGGTAATTCACAAACATTTTGCCTTATTTGTAGACTATGCAGTTACAAGGGTGTATTTGTGGCCAGTCGTGAACATGGTTGTCCCGTGTTCACCAAGGAACACCGGCGTGCTTCCGGTGAAAATGCACGTCTATTGTGCGTTCGCCGGTTTATAACAAAATTCTGCTCATAGTTTGTAAGTACAAGCGTCGTAAAAAATTCCATAAATAGTTCGCGAGATAAAGCAGCGACAAAACAACACTACGTTCATTTAGCTTTAACAATCAGTATGGAAAGCCTTTGAGTAAATAAAAAACACACATGATGTATGTGTGTTTGTGTGGGCAGAGAGAAGTCATGATCCCAAATAAAAAAATAGTTTTAATTAGGAATCATATATTCCAAATTATTGTGAGGCTTTTGCATTTCTTTATTATCATCATCATCATCGATCTGTTTTTGTACATTACTCGACACTAGTTTGTAATTCCATCAACATTTCTTTTCAATGCGAATAAAATCAGAAATTAAACACTAAAATTTTATTTTATTACAGGTCTAGGAGCAAGTATTTGTACTATGATATTAAGTAACTGTAGACGAAGCACAGCCAACATTTTATAATTATTAAACTAACGAAACTTTGACAATGCTTACCATATTAACCCATAAGGTGTTTATGTCAGATTTCCTCAGTAAATTTCATGGAGAATTACAAGTTTTTTCAAGCTTTATCTAAAATTAATATTGGCGATACCTACTGCCACATTTATCCCATAATATCCAATCATTATAGATGGGATGATTTACTCTAAACAGTACCAAGCCTTTTGTGTTATACGCCATATATCACTTTAGCACCTTTAATTTAAATTTACCCCACGTATAAAAAAAGACGTATAAAATTTATCAAGATACTAATAGATAAATAATTTATTATTTAATAATTGCTGCTGAATGCCCGTTACAGGATCTCCATAGCCAATTCAACGAGACATAATTATTTAGTACCAATTCCCCTTTTTTTCTTCTTCCTATGGGACATATCGACAATGTTCACAAGGTTCAACAAGACAAGTTCGACACGTTTTTACGGAATACAGAGGTTTCATCTGAAATGCTGAAAATCTCTCATAACTGTGTTCCATAATTTCCAGTTCCAATCATGTAACAATAAATGACTCTTAGAAGTTGTAGGAATAAACAAATACTTTCTTAACATGGCTATTGTAAGGTATTAGTGACATTTACAATATTAAGATGCTTAATAAAAGTACTGTATGACGTCATGTATAGAATTGTTAATAAATGTCGGCTGCAATAATTAGCGATCGAGTATCAAGTCAAGACATTCACTCACACCACGTTGCAGTCTCATATACCTTTTTTTTGTTGACGCGGGGAAACGCATTTACGCGCCTTCACCGGCCCTGGGTGGGGTCCTGTGGTGTGTGGGACCCGCAGCACATGATAGTGGCGAATACCCAAAAAAACCTGAACACTTTGCACTGTACCAAAGGTACAGGACAATGAGGATTTCATTTATATAACAGGTCAAGTTTCCTAACAGTTTTACTTACTATGGGTTAAATTTATTTGATTAAAACATATAACAACAACTTGAACCATACGGGAAAGATCTACCTCCTTCTGTTGCTAACCTGCAATAAATATACAAATAAGAAGTAGTTCTATTTCTACAGTACGGGTCTTTTGGCATTCACGACCCGAGAAACGCGTTTCTAGTTTTCAATCGACATAATACTTTTTTTTTGTTGACACGGGGAAACGCATCTACGCGCCTTCATTGGGCCTGGGTGGGGGTCCATGATACTGTCGAATACCCACAAAAACCACCGCGAGTGCCATCAGTGCCTCCCTGGGCGAGGTGCCCCGGAACAACAATCATCAGGGCACCTCGACGGCTAGTCAGTCCCCTAAGGGCTCACTCTACATCACAAATGGGTTTGCTCAGCACTACAGGACAACACTACCGACTTTGGGAGAGTGCAATGGGGTGAGGTTCCTATCCTCGCCCCTTGCCCCGTGCGCAAAAGCGCCACTTAATGTTGCTCTTAGGTCCCCTCTTCTTATAAGAGGGGTAACGAGAGCGATTCCTCCTCCTGATCTTTAAGCCCCCTCTTCTTATAAGGGGGGTGCAAAGATCCCCCTCGGTTCAATTCGCTTCGCCTGGGTTCACCCCAGGCTACTAAGCCCCACCGCCACGACAAGGCTTGAACCATGGTGGGAAGTCTGAGATACCCACAACAATATGATGAAGCTAGAAGAGTATTCATCATATATCTATACTTATGTAATAGTAGTAAAAATGTAAGAATTGAGCGAATATATTCTAAGTCACTAACCTTGTCTAGTTTGAAGTATCCAATGTAGTAGAAACCTATTACAATCGTAGGTGTTATCATGAGAGTTTCTACATGTACGCAGTTTTGTGCTATTGCCATGCTGCATTGTAGCAGAATATTATTTAAAATATTCCGACTTGTAGCATAAAAATTCACCATTCACAAGATACCAGCGTAAAGCGACATGTTCAGTATAGCTTTTCGAGCGGTTTGTTAGTAACCGGGGAAAAAAGTAGTTGGGAAGAGGGAGGAGAAAAGGAGGACAACTACAACATAGTAGTTTCGCGGTTGTCAGCTGAAAGCTTCGGTTGTTCTTTCGCTCCACTATACAAAAAGGAATACTCCGCTTAATATGGCCACTAACGTTCACATTACGATCTGTTAATTATTTTCCGTTTCAATGTTTCCAGATACACTTTTCCATATCGTTATTGGGGAATAGAACTAACCAAACGACTATTAAAATGAAGTACGTTTTTTTTTTAAATAAAACTTCCTAGGTAGAATGTTTCTGACATAGCGCACTAGTCTACACGCGAAAATAAATTAGAAATGACCCTGATTACAGGGAAATTTATTAATTCCAGAGCACTACTCCTTATAGCTGAATTGTCGACACACCCTGGATTTCAGTATTTCGGCAAATCATGCTACCCTCATCATTAGGTGATGATCGAACTTAACGTTGCTTAGCTTCAAAGATACGAACAATCCTCAACAAGTCAATATACTGAAATATTGAATACTCATTGTAAGCTTATACAGTAAAGCAATGAAAGTCAAGATTTTTTTAAACATTTTAATTACCAGGAAACACTGTTCATAAATCATAAATCAGACACCAGTAGAAAATTCGTACATTCTATTCATAATGTTTTTGGTGTGGAATCTGAATTTATTTTAGAAGTGTTTAGTCTTTTTTCATTATCTTAAACACTCATCTACAGTAATTTTGGACCTCATTGCTACAACAGGTTTTATGAATGTAATAATATAAAGAAATCTTTATTTAAAACGATTTTTAAGAACTAACTAAATAATGCAGTGTAGCTCAGTTGGTTATCTATATGTGTGGTCTTTTGAACAAAACTATTTAGTTTTGATCAAAACACAGGTTCAATATGATTGCCGTTTTTTAATAGTTCGCTTTATTTAAAAAATGCCTATATAAAAGCCGATGATGATGACAATGATATCGGTCTTTCACTGCATTATATACAAGCTGAAAAGTCACTAACAAAAATCAATTATCTGTGACGTAATAAAGAAATAAACTAATGAAATCGCATACCACATGAAATTCATCGCATCATCAGGTTAAAACTCGACCAACACAAGATATATGTCGCAACAAATATCAACTGAATAAGCATATAGATCTTTTGTCAATCTGCGATGATTTACCTGGTGTCACTTCAAAAATTAAATTACAGGAGTCGTTAGTCTCGATGCCGGAAACGGAGTAATGGCCACTAAAGCTAATTGGTTAGCTACGAAACGACGACTACCGAAACCAATAAACATCCTCATAATTTCAGATGTTTTGCCCCCTTCCCCATACATCCAGCGGGCCATACATTTCGCGCAAAATACGGCAGCATATCCGTCGCAATACGCTGATATCATGTGAGCGAGAGCTACCTTTTCGCTGCTTACGTATGCCCGATTGGGTTACAACATAACAGGGTACAAGTGGTCATATATATTGGTATTATCTCATAAGAAAAGTCAGAAAAGGCAATGCCTCTTACAATAAAGGGAAGACTTGTGGGAGAGTGTACTATATAGATTAGCATCAAACATTAGAATTAATAATAGGGTAGCCATCACTTAACGTCGGTGTTGCATACAGTACGGTATAAGATACGATGCACTAGGACAATATGAGATCGAGTTTGAGTTGAAAGCAATGAAGTTATTTCACGTCATGATACGTCCACAACATCTTGTGAACCGTAAGTTCGCTTGCAACATTGCACAAAATATATCTTACATAAATAAATAATTACTCTCTGCCTACCTCATTAGAGAGGTAGCGTGAAGATGCGTGGTTATTGTTTTTAAAACGTACTGTATAAAATAGTCTCATACTTTAATCATTAAGTATGTTATGTCGTACAGTCCCTGAAGATACTGGCCAAGAGTGAGTCGGGCTCGCCTATGTAAGGTTCCGAACCAGCAAACAAAGGAAATACCATTTCTCATAAAGACCCTTTTTTGTGACGAAGGGGAATGCATTTACGCATGATACCTGGGAGTCCGGGTAGACTCCAAGACCCATGTTATACCCAGCAATATAGGGTCCCGGATCTGCAGATAACAGGATCCCTCCAGCGATGGGCTGGCCTTGGCGAAAAGGCCAGACTACACCTCCTCGGGGACTGGACAGAGTAACTATAGCGTGGCCGGATGGCCGCGCTATAATTAGTCCCCAAGACGCCGTGTTCCCAGGCCGGCCCGACATGGCACACAGGGGCACTACTGAAGGCGCTGCAGATTACGCCTACTTCGTGCCCTCGTTCGTCGTCAGCAGGGGGAGGCCGCCTCGGCAGCCTCCTCTCTCACCCGCCCGTCGGCTTCCTTCTGGGACAAGACGGTCTCGCAGAAGGAAGCCGTCGCCTGGTAGGACTCGTAGTTGCCGAGCATGGCGACAATGATGCTCGACTTTGACAAGTCCCCTCCGATAACTGATTTCTGATCGTGACGCAGCGCCGTCCATCTCGAGCACGATCGTGACGGCTCGAGTCACAATCGTGACAACGAGCCGTCAACTTCCTGTGTGTTATCCTACACAGATACTCACCGAAGCAACCATGCCCACAGAGCACCTGCGTCAGACGGAAGGTGAGGGGTTTGCGCCTACGGCGCACCCCTCCACCGCTCCAGGACCGGGCGCAAGGCAGCCGTTATCTTTTTATTTTGTTTATTTTGTTTATACTATTTTATTTTGTTTATAATTAATATCTCAGTAAATGTTAACCACTTTAATATTTGCAGTATTAGGATACTCCACAAAAATCTTAAAATCCATGTAAATCCCCTTTAGACATTTGTTGAGAAATATCTATCTAATGGCTACGTCTTCTCGTATATTTTTTCCATCCCTCAGTTACATATACTGCGCAGCGTTATCCATAACTAATATTAGTATTCAAAATCATGACAAGGCCTGAACCATAGTGTGCTAGGACCTGTGTCACTTGCGTTATCATGACCAATTCTAATGACACCATATACGCTCCGCCAGGCCACGTATCCTGTAGTAGATAACATGTACTGTACAAGGGGGGTAAAGAGACAATAGAGGTTTAACGTAACTTTTAGATAAATTTATTCAATTGTTCTTTCTAGATTCACAATCATGAAGAAACTTAAAATAGTACAAGAACAACAATAGAATTAATACAGTTTTTCGTAATGGTTAGTAAATTGGTGAGAATATGAAGTCTTATCTGGTAGTTGTCCGAGACTTCCGGCTGCAACTCGGATGGTTGTATATATTGTTCCATAATCACTAATTTTCACGGATTATCCTTCATTCCTTATATTCAATATTTGAGCAGTATAGTGTTTAATAAAAAGAAAAATAAAAGTTAAAAAGAGTAGCGCTAGAGTATGAAATACTCATTCTTGCATTGTGACACGTTCACGTAGGTTCATATAAAAAACTATTTAACTACATTTTGCTGAAAGCAGACAGTGTCAGCGTTAAATGAATCCGTCGTCAAAGCCACGCCGGAGAGAAAAAAGAGTGACATTTCTTCAACACCGAGAACATTAAGCCTTATCAATGATAACCGATATACTTTTTTATGAAATATTTAAGTTTAAAAAAATAATTTTTACAGTACATACATAATTTATATACGCAAAAGCATTATCTACATACTCCAACCGGATTAATAAAGTATTGTCCTTAAAGAATGAGTTCGATTTATCTATATTACTATCGAAAACTTATTCTAAAAATAACAAAAACACATCTTCACGCCAGCTCCCTAATTTGGTAAGGCAGAGGGAACGGAATGTCATACACCACGACGCTGGCATATTCAAAAACTTTTTAGAAATCTTCAGAAATGTACTATGCTGGTTATTCATGGATTTAAAGCTGTCAAACAGCGGAATATGATGTGCGCAGAGAGCTCAAAATACATAACATTACCATGCGTGGCTTTTTAAGGTAAACTGGCCCCTTGGAAGGGAAGAGGAAAGGAGCTCAATACATTTATGTAAGACAAATATGGTGGTGGCTTCGAGCGTTTATCCGTCAATAGGCACAGATTTTTCATTTGCTCCTATACTACATTGAATAGCGCACAATAAGAGATATGTCACTATTTAATCAACAGGTACATGTCATTGCTGCAAGTGAGCGGAATCGGGACCACTCGGGTCGGCTTACACCTAAGTAGGCCGTTTATCAAACACCTGTTAAGAAAGACAACTCTATGTCCATCTATAGAAAGACATAGAGCACCCCTATGACTATCTATAGATAGACAGCATTGTCCTTCAAAGGAAATAGGTCTGTAGGTATCTATAGATAGTTCTGTAGATATAACACAGAGGTGCCTCTCTAATAAGTAATAGTCATCTTTCTTAATATATCTATGGACGCTGTAGGTACAATTATCTATTTATCACTGCATTAACCAGACGGTGAGAAAAGATCTATTTTTACAATATTGGAGTACAAACTAGCTATCGTAGCCTTCCGATGACTTCCAGCGACCAATGACACTTGCATACATATATGCGTTACCAATCACTATAGACATCATACATATATGCGTTACCAATCACTATAGGGTACGCCCACAAACAGTCAGGTACATCTCCTTCTATGCGAGAAAAGAGTGAGGGGTCTTTCCCCACATCGTCTCCCTAAGCTATAATACACAACATCTTCGCTAGCCCGATGAACTACAGGGGCGGGAGCAATAGCGTACCAGTAGTAGATCCTTCCGAAAAAAAATATAAAAAATATGCATTGCCCTCCTTTCCTCCTCCCTTTCAATGTAAAAACCGCATGTAGCGCGACAGTAGACAGTTTTTTTAGGGCGGCAGACACCGGAAAGTTTCCTCATATGGAACCTTTCCGGTGTCTTCTAAGTTAACTTAGCAGTAGCTGTACCTTTTCATCACAAACTTATTTTTTGCTACACAGGACCTATAGGTACGCCATGTACGTTAATACGTTTCATAATGAAAAAATTACGTGCTTGATTTTTCAATTCAGTTCAATGATTTACAAAAATAACAATCGATGTTTCGCCCACAACCTATTGTCCTCGACGTTACCCATGAGAGGTCTTAATGCCATTGAGATGTTTTCATTCTCAATATTCTTGCAAATTTCTATACAAAGTGATAGTCGATTAGATATATTGAAATATTGTAGTGTTTATATTGTAGACTACAAGAAACGAAGAAAGTAAGAGACAAATGCTTTTCTTAAATGTTACTTTAATTTGGACAAAATTATTTTCCACTTCTACATATGTATGCCATTCCATATTCTGTATGCCAGATATCTAAACTAAAGGGAGCTCCGAGCTAGACCATATCAGTCATAATCATTGTCCTCCTTGAGGCCCTGGCTGGTAGACGTAATCCTTATGTAAGCCCAACGACGTGACAAGGCCAGCATGACCATGCGATGGAAGGGGTGATGGGAACAACAAGTACCGTATACTTGTCACGTGACGTGTACCTGAGTTGCGAAGATGACCGCTGTATTCAGTAATTTTCAGCTGAGTACTCCACACTCAAAATCGCACCCTTGTGCCACCTCTAAGAATGAGTTCCCGTTTCGTAAAATTCATTCTTAGTAAATATTAATAAGTACTAATCAGTGAGTAGTGTCTCACTAATAAGGCTGTTCTATAATATAGTAATACTATAAAATCAGTCTCCCGACTACCTAGCAATCGCAAGGGCTTTCCAAGCCACAGTGATGTAGGATCTCATGCGACAATCTGATTTTACGTTGAGAACCTTTTAGTTACGAAGTTGAAAGAGTTATTGAAGAACGTTTAAGCGCAGGAAGTTGCGCTGTATGATATTCAGGAACAACTTCTCAGGTAACTATTAAAGATCAAGTGCCTATTCCATACCTAACTCACATACATAAGAGGTGGTGCAATGCTGCATTACATTCGAATTGGGCCGGAACGAAACGGGGACTTTTTACTCGCACAACACACTATGCCATCGCGTTTCGTGAGTAGCCAGTAGCCAATTGGAGATGAGGTGGTAAGGAGAGCAACGCATCTAACGCATTATGCGGAAGTATATAGGCGCCTCTAGTCGCCAAAAGGTAACAATTGCTACTTTCCCTCGTTGGTATATGCAAAAAAAAAAAATGTACCGTAACCTATACTGACCTAACTGGCAAATAAAATATATCTTTTGGTGTTACATACCAAAAGATGTATTTTATTTGCCAGTTAGGTTTCTAGTAAGCCAACTGGGACTTTAATTCAACGTCATATAATAATTAATCGATTTGTAAAAATCTACTGGATGGCGTTTCATGTGATTTTCACCTTTTATAAGTAGGAGGATAGATCGTTTCCCAAGAACGGTTTTAGTGTATTATTTGTTAGGTTAGCTAGCCAGCCTGTGTTCTCCACGGGATAAAGTCGGGGATAATCGCTAGCATTCATGTAGAAGAGATATTTAGAAGGTAGCTAGGTGTAGATGGTAAATAAATATTAATTTATATGTCTTTTTAATTTCCTTTAAAATTATTACCGTAACTTTTAAATAGTATTAATGACTTTATGTGACACACCGTACTTTCTTACTTACGTTACTTTCAATAAAAAAGTGCTACATAAAATTAGTTCATGTAGTACAGATAGAAGAGAGACGCACACATATTTGACGTGAAACTTTTACGTCCCTATTTTGTTTGGTTAGATAAACATCGAAGTAGGTGATTACTCCGTGACATATCTATAGAACAAATAAATATTGTAACTGAATTCAGAAAACAGAAACATAAATCAAAGGGAAGTAAAATATATATTTTGTTGAGTTTGAATGATCAATTAATTTACATTTCAATTTTACTTGTCAATTTCCTCTTCAACGAGTAAATTGGGGCGATATCAGAAGTAATAAAACAAGTAAATAAAGTCCACGGTAAAAATGAAATTAAGGTTCTTCTCGCTCAATAAAGCTGTATTTGGTTAAAAAAAAATCGTAAACCAGATTCTATTATTTTATTTTTCACTTATATTATTATTTTAAACAATTTTATATCTGTAACAGTAGATTTGAAAATCATTTTTTGAAATAATGTATGAAAAATTCATTATTTATATTTGGACAGGAGGGTTCAAAGAAAAACAATTTAAGTATGTTCTTATATCATAACTACCGAAATTGTAAAATAAAACTTTGTAATAATTGAATACATATCAGTCCGTGATTATTAATCGTATGTTAAGTTACTAACTAAATATTGCCATTACATGCGCTGAGTGCACCACTCGCAAAGTGTCGCTATAGTTTTATATTTCCACATTTTTTTTATTGATAGAAAATTATTCGCATATTTTTCTCATAATGGAAATTCAAATATGCAGTGTTCCTGGGACAAAACACTAACACTCTTAATGGAAATTCCGAAGTAACGACCCAACTTTATTCATTAGCCTGTATACCAACACCACCACAGATTCCTTGTGCTTTTAGACTTCACCAAATATTTTTAATGAATTATGTTTATTTTGAGAAATGGGTTAGCAAATTTTGCCATATTTTAAACATAGTTGCCGAAACTCGTTCCACTGTCATAATCTCGTATAATATGTATATAATGGGAACTTCTCGACTGCGAATTACAAATGGCACTTAATTGTTACACGTGTTCAGGTAGACACTGATTATTCAATCCCTCCCTTTTTATTTTGAGCGTCTATAAATGTTTCTTTTATATTATGTTATATTTTGGAGATATTAGTTATTTGAACTAAAGGAAGTTCCGATTATATGATGTACAGTCACGGGCAATAGTATAAATACACCGGTCTCATTTTTAAAGATATCTTAACATCTACTATTCAAAAATTTGTGTACACTTTGTTTTAAACTTTCTTATTGTTTGACTGTGCCTAAATTCACTTTCATGTATTCGCGACATTTTACTAAACATGTATTTTAAAAACACGTATACAATACAGTATCGAAAATATATCAACAATTACACAGCAAAAATTTCAATCAGCTTGTATCACAAGCTGATTGAAATTTTGTCTTTTATAGCATGTGGGATCAAACGAATGACTAAGAGGTAGTGCCATACTGCATTGCAGCGGAATTGGGCAGAAACAGACAAACATATTGTTTACTAATAATATGGATTTTTAAACTCTTTGCTATTAAATATTGTTAGTAAATATTAACCATGGAGAATTGATCTATTAGAGATAACAAGTAAGGCAATGCTATCGTTTATGTTTTTCGAAACATATAAACCCACACTATGCATTACAACGTAGCTGTCCTGTAGATAACTTTCTTTTTCTATTAACGATGAAAGTCTATATATAGATATACGCTTTTCATTCAAAAAATAAACTACGTTAAAAATTAAACCAAACATTGGAAAATATCGATAATTTATAACGCAGTTGGCAATACAATCTTATTTACCAAAAACTTCTAGTCCGGTACGAACTTCTACAATTATTTAGAATAAGTATTGTAGGTAGTTGTATCTATTTATTTATGAATATAATATTGAAAACCCACTCCATTATAATGAATACAGACTTTTCGTAAATAACGGTTATATAATGTGTATAAGTTTATTAAATTTTAAACTTATTTAAAAAATTAAATAAGTTAATCTTACTGCTAATATCTAAGGTGACAGAATATACAATTAAGAAATTTATTTTACTACTTTAATCGAGATTAGTTAATTTGACGCGTAATATTTACATCCTTTGAGAGAATAATGGCAAACAATCTGCAATTGTTTGCTTTTGTTAACAGAAAAAAGATTTTTATAATGGAACGTCGTTAGTGAACGAGTGACTATTCAGAAAACGAATATAACAAATCCTATAAGCGTATCTCCGCTGCTCCAGAGAATAGGAGTCAGTCCGCACAATTGAGGCTACCCAATTGGTATCCTGTTTGAGTCAATAAAGACGTTTTCCTCAACTCAAACCGAATAGGGTTCCAAAGAGTTTCATCGAAATTACTACCGATCATGTTCTATTTAAGGTCTATCCTATAAAGTAATTAGTAGAAAAAAATGGAATACATATTATGTTAAAATATTACCTTTTTCGCCTTTGAGTAATAACGCGTAATAAGCGTCATGCAGTATGCATGGCACTACATCCTCATATGCAACATGGCACTATCTCTTCCCTTCAAAATAATTATACCTTTAATTGTAAAAGTCATTATCACTTAAATGTGAACAACTTATACATTTCAGAACTTTCAATGCTTTTAGAAAACTTAAATGAAATAAATTCAGTATGTTTTTAGAATTTTATTATAAATCCTATCTGAAGAAAGAAACACCATGACTGCCCAAGTATTTCAGGTGTATGTCTTTGAAACTTTGCAAAAATTATAAAGATTTAAATGTATTTATGGTCTAGTGAAAATCTAAGGATCAAAATTCGATCCTAATCTTAAAACAGTAAATCCTTTTCCTAAATAAATGTTTGAAGTCAAACACTTGATAAAGATTTGCATAGTTGAAACTTCATTATAAGTCTAGTCTTTATACACAGTAACTTTTTCTATAGAATTGCGCAAATTGAGGGATTTTAAATTTGGTACAGTTGAAGATTATGTTATGAAGATCTATCTAGCTAAAATCTATCTAGTGATTACAGTACGTGATTATAAATCTCACGCCTTGTTTAAAGATTCTCGTGAATGGAGGAATATGGCACATGTTAAAGATTATATCGGGACGATGTGCAGAAGTTGTTTGAAGTATTGTTACTGTTATACTAGTGCATTCAAAGACAGACAGCTAATATTTTTATATAATATGCATTAGATTTTATTATTTCTATGAAATAAAACTTTCACATACAGGGGCATGCATAAGCACACACTTCTGTAAGCATTATTAGACATTTTTTAATAAAGGTACTTTATAGGATAGAAATTAAAGAAAACAAGATCAGTAATATACAAAAGGCTCAAACAGAATACCAATTTGTTAGCTTCGATTATGCGGACTGACTCCTATTCTTTACAGCGCGGATACGCTTATAGGATTTGTTATATTCGTTTTCTGAATAGTCTCTAGACCACTGATGAAGGTCCATTATAAAATTATTTTACTCTAAACAAAAGCAAACAATTAATGAGTCTTTGATATTATTCTCTCAAAGGACTTAAATGTTAAGCGTCAAATTAATCGGTCCGAATCTAGTAGTAAAAGAAAATTCTTACTGATAGAATTTGTCACCTTAGAGCTTATTGAAAAATAGAATTTTAATTAAAATTT
>JAFELO010000270.1:139411-179684 GCA_017140195.1 Eumaeus atala | reverse complement strand
CTAGGCGATGATGGGAACTTCACCTCGCACTGTCCCAAAGTTGGTGGGTTTGTTTCAAGGTGAGTAAGTGCGTTTATCCGCGTCACAAAAAAATTGATTAGCTCGCTGTCGATCCTTCTCCTTAAAGGTTTTACACTTGTTATCTATGTTGCACCATCGCAGCATTACCGATGCAGCGGAGTGTAATGCGATATGCGTCAAATATGCTAATTAAAAACTTTCTGCACATAATTTTGGTGAACACAAGACTTCCTTACGTAAATCACTTTTAGAATTAAGAAACATTAACACTGCAGATGCAAATCTCGTTTTCTAGAATCTGGTGATCCCATGAGTATTGTTCTGTTTGATTGTCCCGAAGTTTGACAGAACGCTGAGTGGAGTTTAATGGACGCAGTTCTATTGTCGCCCCTGGTAATAATGTCCTTTTGCCTTTGCATATTTAGAACATACAGTGATCTGTTTTTTAAACAAACAGGAAATGGTGAACTCTTGTATGTGAATTTGCGGTGGAGGCTTCTGGTAATATTTAGTTCTAATGACATTTATAGTTTGTAATTTTTGGTTTGTCTGTTAAATTCAGTACACATAATATATAAAAAGGTATTTCTACTTATATTATAAATAAAGTCGCCAAACGTTATATGTATGAGTGTGGTCGACTTTCTCTACTCCACAACGGATTTTCATGGGGTTTCCACCAAAATGTATAGAGATTCGCGAGGAAAATATTAGTATATAATAAAAAGGGGGGGCGTAAACCGGGGCCCATGTTATTCGCAAGCCGGGGCGGATCGCTAGTCTACTATATATGAGACTTCGTATAAGGATGAATGTACCTATTTACTATTATATGTATGGGGGTATAAATAAATGACCTGAATACATTCAGGTCATTTATTTATGAAAAGCCTTTTCAGTAATATATTTTATTAAATTTAATTATTTATTTGTTGGTACTCATTAATAGTTAATTTACTAATTTAATTTAAAAAAAGATTTGAGGTGACAATGCATTTTATAATGTTTTATATAATTACATTAACTCTGCGCAAATCTGACTTTATGCTTGTCACTTGAAAAACTGAAAGTTCATAATTCAACTTTTTTTTCATGGTTGAAAAATGATATGTTTAAAATTACTTGTTTTTTCTTATGAAAAGTATGTTTAAACAGTTTTAAATACAATTTAATTATATACGTAAAAGCACAGTATCACAGTACAAAAATTGAGTTTATTACGTAGCTGATGACAAAGAAGAGACGAGACACGAGAAGTTTCGTAGTAAACTGAAAACTCCAAATACAAAAACAATGAATTAGGAAAATTAAAGGTAAAAAGAATATGTAATGTATGCAAAAAAATCAAACTGACTTAGAAAATAACAGGTAGTGTACACACCAGAGGTCACAGGTTCCCATTCCCACGAATTTAATGGATATTTTATATAAGTATCATATGTATTTCCATATTTAATTTCTTATATATAGAATTTTAACATTATGCAGGACCTGCAACACTAGTCGTTACGGTGCTTAACCATATGACTAAGCTGACGTGAGGAAATAAATAATAATCTGAATATTCATATATTGAATAGGGGTGAAGCGAGCAACCGGGGCCTTTTAACGACTACCGACGTCCTTAGACATTTACATTATTGTTGTTATGCAGACGTGTTGCCATCCTGTATGTCTCCACACCAATAAGCTAATGTATTCTCACTGACTTTACATGACACAGGTGTACATACATTTGCAAGTAACTTCCCCGATTTACGGCTGCTTATAGAGTCACCAGTCTTGCCGCTGTAATCATTGATTTGTAAACGTTTAAATAATTTTGTTGTTATGACAAATAAGATTGTTAGTGTCAACATAATTTCCGTTCCTTCAATTATTTTAGAGTAGTGTTAGTGTTCTGCCTTCGTAAACCGTGAGATGCGTGTGGAACCTGAGTACAGCTATAATTTTACGAGTATATTACGAGAGTATTTATAAAGAGTGCAAAGGTGGGGGTAGCGCCATGCATGGTGCATGACACTATGCAACGAAACTACGGACGACCATAAACATCAATATACTTACAATGGCGATGCGATTCCCTACTCACAAACCGCACGATACGCAACACCGCAGATGTCACTTTATGGCGGTGTTATGTGAGCGACATGTACCTGTCCGTTCATGCCGGCCAAATTTTTCTTTTTCTTTATAGAATAGGGGTCAACGAGAAATCGGCGCCTTTTTACGACTACCAACACGTTGCCCTCCCTCCGCCCCCTAATGGGCCACCGGCTACAAACCGCACGTAACGCGACACTGAAGATGTCAGTTTACGGCGCTATTAGGTGAGCGTACCCTCCGGTCTTACCGGCCCAATTCCGTTGTATATGAGGATGTAGTGTCATGTACTTTGCATGGCACTACCTCCTCCTATGCATCATGGAACCTACCTCTTGCTAAAATGAATACTAAATAAATGGCTTTGACTGCTCTTTTGTCCCAATATGATAAAAACATCCGTTCCAATTAAGTTAATTGTTGAATGAAACCTATCACAAGTATCATATCGTATCGAATATTATAAAAAACTCAGTAGTTAATACCAGACCTCATGGCATTTCTTTTTCATATTATAGGGGGGAAACGAGTAATCATAGCCCTTTGCAGACTATCGACTCCAATGTGTCCTTTGATACGGGGGAGCTACACAGCAATCTCCCCGGGCTTCGGTCTGTTATCAGAAATTAAGAAATCCCTAAAACTCTTTGGCGCTGAGCCGTCCTAGCTCCGCACGAGTGACACGCATTCGCTTGAACGTCGTGCCATGTAAAAGCACTATATGTCGTAAGCTGAATCTCATATATTACCGCTTTACTAACAACGGTCGCCGTGTATTGCGAAATTTCTTTCAATACGAAGCGGGTTTAAATCAAATTCTCATTTGTTTTATATTCAGACTACATTCGCAGATGAAATATTTGTTTTTTTTTTCTATTTCGTATTTATTTTATAAGCCATACATCATAATATGTTTAAGTCAGCTTAGAAGAATACATTTATGAGCTATTTTAACAGTTTGGGATATAATTGGAGTAAATTTATGACAATAAAATTTATATTACAATAAAATTATTTTTACGGATTTTATCGCGGTTTATTAAATTGTTTATGTATCCCGACGTTTCAGAAGCTTTACAGCAACCATGGTCACGGGTGGACTGTGATGACAGATGTCCTGATGTACCAAGTTTTTAAACGTACCCGAAGAATAATAATTTTGGTTGTTCCGATTAACGCAAACAGTGCTTATTGTATCTTGCTGTCTTGAGGTGTTATGTTTACTTTTTGATTTGATTATGTTCACCACTGGGTTCCAAGCAGAGGGAAGAACCCAGCCATCTTCTCTATTGAAATTTGGATGTTTTTTTAATTTGAATAGCCTCACGGATCATCCTTGGAAGGAATCGGTGTTGCCTAGTGAGGATTTGCGGTTTATCAAATCTAATGTAATGGCAGGGGCCAACTTCAACATGCTCACAGACAGCAGATTTTGTAACACGTTGGTGTTTCATATCGGCTATATGTTCTTTAACGCGAGTTTTTATAGATGTTTTAGTTTTCCCTATATAGGAGAGTCCACAGTCACAATCAAGCTTGTACACTCCTGTATCTTGCAGAGGGATATGGCATTTCACTGATGGTAAGAACTGACTAATCTTCTTTGGCGGCTTAAAATAAGTTTTTATTGAAGCTCGCTTGAGAATATAGACAATTTTATCAGTCGCCCCTTTTAAGTATATTAATATAGCAGGTAAGCGCTCGAAGGTGGCTGGTTTCACTCGGCTTCTGTGGACGGGGAGCCTGAAGCTTGTTGTCTCACAGAGCTTGCTTGAAATTTGAAGTTCGGTATCCAGGTATTGCTTGTCACAGATGCCTCGTGCTCTCGGAAACAAAGATTTACCCACGGTAGACAACTGCGTTGGATGGTGATGAGAATTGCCGTTTAGATACCGATCAGTACGGGTATGTTTTCTATACACTGTATGACTGCATGTGTTGTTGGGATTACGGATGATCAAAACATCTAAGAAAGCTAAAGAATTACTTGCCTCTAACTCCATTGTAAATTGTATTTTGGAATTTATACTATTTAGATGGTTAAGGAATATTAACAATAATATAAATACAGGACTGGTGCTGCACTGCGTCCAATAGTTAGCCAAATTGATTCACCTACTTAACATGTGGCGAAAATCCTATCACCACTTCGAGGACGCAAAAAACTAAAGCCACCTCTTCTCTCTCACATCGTGTACAGTTTGGAACGTCCCATTTTTAATTATGAAATTAAACTTGTTGAGTGGGATATGATAAGTGCGAGTACGAAAGCAGATAATCAAATCTTTTCAGTTGATGTTTCGGGAGGTGAACGAAGGTATGCGGGGTGGTTCGTTCACAATGGTCCTATACCCAGATACCTTTGTTTTTGGAGCATTAATTGAAGTATGATTTATATTTGATATAATTGTCGTATTTCACTCTTGAAAGATAATCAGTAGAGTGTAGTACCGAGAGGTATAACTTTCTTTAAATATTTGTATGCCTCCAAATAATTTAGTAAGTTCCGAGGATAAATAATGTTGATTATATAACTTTTACGAGTGTAACTGTTTTATATATATATTATTTAAATGAACAGAAATTTGGATGAGATTTTATTAATTTTAAAGCTCGCACGATCGAGATGTTTATCTATCTTTGATGACTGCAGGACCATCGCCGTAAAGTTTTTCTTTTTTTATTTTTTTTTTATTTTATTTTTTGATTATTTATAGAATAGGAGGGCAGACCAGTAATCGTGGTAATCTTTATAAGACTACCGAATCCCATGAACATCCACATAATTACTATGACGAATGCATCTGCATCCCTCCTTCCCCCTCCCCCAAATAGGCCACCGGATACTCGCAAACCGCACGAAACGTAACACTGAAGACGTCACTTTACGACGGTATTATGTGAGCGAGAGATACTTCCCCGGTCGTGCCGGACCAATTTCGTTGCATTGAAGGATGTAGTGTCATGCACTATGCATGGAACTACGTCGTCCTATGCATCATGGCAATATTTCTTCCTATAATAAGATGACCTTGGCATAGGAAAAGAATATCTCTCTGGATCGCTACACCTTGGATAAATTGGCAACCGACCTGTAGTGTACAAAAAGCATTAATGTTTTCCTTGCGTAAAAAAGGTATTACAGAGTAGGTAAGGTTTTTTGTGAGAGAATAACTATATTGGCTGTACAGTCGTTCCCTTTCTTTACACTCAGTACTAGGTTGTTGCTACTAGGGTTCTGGTACACACCACAATCACACGACGGAGCGGTACCACTTCCGTAAACTATGTTACACTGTTGTACATTTTCCCGTGTTTTTATGTCGTATTTTCTAAAAATACCTATACAAATTTAATTTTAAATTAATGTTTTTGTTTTCCAATGTATTTAAAAATTAAGTAATTCATTTATGTTTCTTTCTCTTTGTTTTCTTTATAAACTTTTTGTACCTTTAGAAACGCACTTTATGAAAGTTCTCGTTACACTTCTAAAGTATTTACTAAAGTGCCGTGTATTATTCTCAGAAAATATGTTTGTATATTTGAATTTTGTAACAATGCAAATACCACTATTTTTTTAACTTCTGAGCCGAGTAGGTAGGTAGACAAAAGTCTACCAATAATTTATTTCGGTCTTCAACACACAACTGGGGCTCCACCCTCTAACTCACATAATACCACCGCAAAGTGATAGCTATGCCGTGCGATATAAAGTGCTACGTTTAATTTGGTTTGAGAATAGCCGGCGGTCCTGTGGAGGACAAAACAAGATTGTAGATGTTATATGGGCATCGGTAGTCATCAAAATGCTTTGGCTGCTGGTTTGCCACGCTAAACTAAAAAAAATATACTTCGCGTAATTTTTCAAATAATAATGCATTAGATTTCAGGTGAAACGTACAAATGTTTAACTGAGATCCCTTGAAATTTGATGTTACGTAACATGACCCTACGCAAAGCAAATTTTCTAAATTTCTGGTTTACGAGATTGATGTTCGTTGACACGGAACCGTGTGCCTTTTGCGGATTACGTCACTACGACATGTAATAGTGAATTTAATTCCATAAAGTTGATCGCAATTTTTCATAAAGGGGTGCAGACTAGAAATTGAAACCTTTTGACTACAATCACCATCTTCAGACATCTGCATTATTGTTATGCAGATGCGTTGCCATCCTTTCTTCCTCCCCTCCAATAGCCCACAGGCTACTCACAAACCTTACGAAACGCGACAAGTAAGATGTTAATATAAAAATTACGAAATTAGCTGACGAATTACAAATTGCTATGTAAGAAATTGAAAATTTTAGTTATAAAAATACACAGTTAAAAACAGAATTAGCCGATTGCCACAAAAAAAATTACACAATAAGGGAAAGCTATTTTAAATACTAAGAAGACACATGGACAAGACATTTATTTAATAAAACGATTAGGGATAATAAATCGCATTATACTCGAAATAAGACTGTCACTTTTTGAAGTAAGTATTATAAACTTCAAAACATTTTTGTATTTTTTGGCCGTTATACTATAAAAGTTTATCATTTCCAATTTTTTTTACAATGTAGTGCTTGCTATATTCTAAGTAGTCAATCTCAATGTTTATTTTAAAGGGCAAATAGTGACTACATTTTTTTTACCTGAGTGCATAGGATGTCTAATCTACCATTTATAATTGTCAATATTTATAAATTTACAATTATTAATATTCCTGTTAGTTGAATAATTCTTCTTATTAAGGAGGTTTTCGTTTAAATGGAGATTGTCATAAACACCAAGTACATAAACTTGATTATTTTTTAATTTATACACGGCATTACTAAGTACAGATAGCACAGCATATGGATTTTTTTCATCGGAACCTAAAATGACAATGTCGTTCTTATGGATGGTTTTTATTATACCATCGCAGCTGTTAAGTACTTAATACGCGGTTACATAAGGTTTTATAATTGAGTAGACATTATATTGATCATTCCATTGGTTTTGACGTTTCATGCTCAAATTCTTTGATAAAAATCTTACCATCTGATTGCCAAGTATTATAATTACGGAATGCTTCCCAACCCAATTGAATCCTTCTGTCGGATTCCTTCTCGAAGTTACATCTACCTAATTTCCAAAATTGCCCAAGGTAGACGTATACGACCTCGAGAATTGGATCATCGACATTGACCGGCTTAGGGAGAATGTGTTCGTTGAACATGACCTTCGTCTTGTTCAAGTTCATCCTAAGGCCAATACGTTGGAAGGATTCATTTAGGCTGTGCAACGTTTCCTGCAAGCTCTCCAACGATTCGGCCAACAAAACGATATCATCGGCGAAACAAAGGTGTGAGAGTTTTATAATATAAAAATATCTTTTGGAAAAAAATGTTTCATAATATTGTATAGCTCATAGGCAAGCATACTTGTTGCTATCTTTACGCCAGCCCCTCTAATGAAACACTGAGAAACAAAATGCGACAGTCGCCTGAGACGGCAGTGTGACGTAGGTGAGAGGAACAACGCCGGCCGTGTTAGTCCATTTTTTACGAAATACAGCATGCCACTACCACTTACATGAATGAACTTTTACATAAAATAAGTGTCCAAAAAAAACAATAACGTATTAAAAATCTAATATATTCCTGTAGAGATTTTCGACGCGCGACGGAGTGAAACTTTACGCGTTGGGATCAAATCTGTACCGGACAATGCAAGTCAAACTTCATATTTATATAACGTATCGGCGCTTTGTTCAATATTCATGATTTGAATGCCTTTGCTTAAAAATATATTACCCACACTGCCACTACTCTTTGTCTATACTAATATAATAAAGCTGAAGGGTTTGTTTATTTGTTTGAATATCAGGAGTTACATTTTTTTCATAGTTTTTGTAAAGATTAATGAAAAACATTTTCATTGTTTTCGTTGGTAAGGCAGATCTAGAGTTATAAGTGTGCTCACCAACCCGTCTTTGTTTTATATATTAAGATATCTTAAACAGATGTACCAACACTTTTTTTATAATAGCACCTAGAACAATTTTATTGTCTCCTTTTTCAAGTCTCGGGTCATCTCGTTAAATGATAATTTAATTGAAGATGTTCTTTAATTAAATTATAATTCAACCAATATTTTTTTTATATAGAACAACATGATATACTTTTCTCAGAAATGACTCTAGTAAACGGCAGCCTCATCACAATATATTCAGTAGTTTATGTTTATCAAAAAAGAAATACGAAGCAAACATTGGACCCCGTTTTACGAAATAGTGCGGGCGGAGGAGTATGAAATTGACACACCCATAGTTTACAAGCAGTCACTCGCGACTTCGTCCGAGTGGACTACAGACAGAAGAAAAGTTAAAGTTATTATTTTTATATAATAGGCTATATTATTTTAAAGTTTCATTATAATCAAATAAATAATATAAGGAGTAGCAGTCATCCATCCGTACTCATAGACTTTCGCGTTTAGAACATTAGTACGGTGTGTGTGAAAGTACAGAAAGCTAATATTTTCATATGATTTGCATGATTTAAATAATATATTAATTAAATAGGACATTACCCACAATACAATATGCTCTCATTGTTAAAACTTCTGTAATACTATTAGTAATTTCAGGAAGAGGTAGTGCCATGCCGCATAGGTGGAGGTAGTGCCATGCATGGTGTATTGGGCCGGCATTACCTCTCGCACACTTCATACCTCGGTAAAATGACACCTACTGTGTCTCGTTTCGTGCGGTTTGTGAGTAGCCGGTGGCCCATTGGGTAAGGGAATGTTAAAAGGAGAGCAACGCATCTGCATATTTATGCTGATGTTCATGGACGTCGGTAGTCTATGATAGGCTTCGATTGATCGTTTGTCCCCTATACCATAAAAATACACAATTTGTGACACTGTCAAACACATTATAACGTTGCAATTTAATTTTAATTCATTTCTATTTTCGGCATCAGTTGTCCTTATATAAAGGAGAGTCTGACAGATGTTAGACAAAGTCTTCAATCCCGATACATTATATTTAAAAATCGCAGACTTATTATTCATATGTGGATATTAATTGTTACGCGTCTTTACAGTACCGTTGTTTTCTATTAGTTCTACAGATTTGTGATTCAACATAGGTAGGTTACAACTGTATAAGTTGTGCTGACACTTGATATATACGAACTATGTCCTACATTTGTTAGAAGGTTTTACAGTCAAGCTGTATCTGAATTTGATTTTTTTTTTATAATTGTAATCAAATTTCGACCTCTGAGCGATCACTAGCGAACTTTTTTTCATGACATTAACATGTGTAATGTATGTGAATCACTCTGCCTACCCCATTAGAGAGAGGCGTGGAGATGCTTATTATCTATCCATACATGAGAGAATGTTTAACTCTTTTAATATAATATACGGATGGTACCACCGATTAAATACAAAATACGACACATTTTCCCATGATATCTGTCCTACGCACGTTTCATACATGGTACGATATGTATCGTGAAAATACGGAACTGAAGTTAAAAAATATTCAAGCATTGAATGTTCCTGATCTGGTAACAATGTTGAGTGTATCGGCCGCATATGGTACTTGATTGACGCACGCCAATTGATAAACGCGCCAATACCGTATAGAATGAACCAATTTGTATCGCCATATTTAATTTTAATTTATTTTTAAGTAACACAAAAATTACGTCGTAGTACATCTCATTCCGATCTAAGTATTAGTTGTCTTAATACTAGTAAGTTAACAAAGTTAATTCGTTTATCAATTAATCGTATTATTATACAAAGTGCATGATTGTTGGCTTTTAGTATAAAATACCAAGGCAGCCGTGTAATAATGTCGAGCTTGCCGAATTTCGTCCACAGTGACCATCTCTACAGAAACTAGCCAACTGCGCAGGACATGGCGCGGGGGTGTCACCCGCCGACGTCCTCATTTCGGAATGTTACTACAAATTGAAAAATCCTGATAAAAATTTGGTCGGATCCAGGACTCGAACCCAGCAGCTCACGACTGTAGCTGAACGTGCCTACCACGATGCAGCCGTGTAAAATATTATATTGCAAGGAAACCAAATTTTGGGATTCAAAAGTATTTTTTTCATTCCATCTTGTAATAAGCATTTGTAAGCTGTTACGTTTTTGTGTGAAAGAATTATAAATGTAGAATACAAGAATAAGATGTTCATGTGCATTTCATTAAGTTAATGACATTCATCATCGTTCCACTCCTAAGCACATATTCTTAAAGATTGACTTGGTGATATACATTAATCTTGATGAAACAGAACTGGGAAGCCCGTACTTCCGCAATCGTGATTTAGAAAAAATCGTATCGCTCCATCTATTAATAAAATATTTAACTAGGTGTAAAACTCTAATACATGCCAGCAACTGCATATTTTAACTGAAAATAGGGGAATTCGGAGTTCTAGTTCGAGCCTTTCGATGACTATAACTACTAAAAGTTAAACCTCCCTCCCTCTACCTATTATAATTAGCTGAGCCGCTTGACACTTTGCAATATAGCTGTGATATTTTCAACAAACTAAAAAATGTATAATTTTTTTAAAAGAATGTTCAAAAACAAACAAATTAAAAGAAGCTAGGGAGTTTAGCCTCATATTAAAAGTATGGGATTTCTCTCTAAATTTAGACATCATTAAATGGTTTAATTTCATACTTGTCGTAGTTTCTTTCATTAACACCAAAATTATATTTTAACATTAAATTTTTATATACATAAAAAATAGAGGAAATATCTATCCAATATGTAACACACTATAGAGACTCGAGTAGACGTCAGGTCGATCGTAATATTTCATAGGTCAGTTTAATTTAGGCGGGGCACAGTGAGAACGTATAATTTATGTCGAATAGGGAAATGTTTAGGGCAGTTTTACGTGTGGGGCAGTAAAGAAGACACAACGATGCTTCGGATGGGTTTAATCAAAGTGAGACACTCCGGAATATAGTAAATCCTTTATGTTCCACATGCGCGAGGATTTCGTGCTGCAGTAAACAAAATATCAAAGAGATCCCTAGGGTTAGCACATGTGAAGGCTGAAATCTGATGTTGCTTGAAAGTTTGAACTTTTTTAAATGCTGTAAGTAATTGAGTGGTGTGAAGTGTTTTAAAGTAATAACATTTTTTTTTTCTTTCTTTGCATTAGAAGTCGTTAGGTATCTACTTTTAACATTTTTTTTAAAACTGGCAACAATACTATTATTATTAGTCCATAGTTATTAACTGTTCAACAAAGTAGTTACGTATATATAATAGAACAGAAAAAGTTGTGTGTAGGTAGATCCAGAATTAGGCTGGCACGCCCAGGGAGGTACTTCTCGCTCACATAATATCACCATAAAGTGACAGCTATACTGTAAGGTATCATGCGGCCCAGTTCATTAGATGAGGTTGAGTTAAACTTTAAGTAGTTGTTGTCATCTAAACGCTCGAACTACAGATCCGTTGTTCCTTATACTTTAAACAGTAGTACTAATAAAGTAGCCAAAAGTAATCCGTAGATACTTGTATCAAACATAAAGTTTTACCTCGCTTGAGTATGGATGATTAATATTAATGGAATAAATATTTTTAGCTTGCTTCTTTAAAAATAAATTAAAATAGCAACAAAAATTGTTTTTTTTTTGAAAACCTCTTATATGATTATGAGCAGCCGAATAGCAAATAGCTCCTGTTATCGAAGTTTCATCCAAAATAAAAATCTTCATAGAAAAGGAATCGGTACTTTGAATATGAATAGTATTTGTATTATTAGGATTCATAGTCCTTCCATTTTATTTTAACGCAGATAAAATATCTCCTTCTTATACTACGCCTCATATATATCCTACTGTTACGTGTGCAACTTCAGCTTCATATTATTAGTATAGATTTCAGGGCATCAAAGTCTAAGGACTATATCCGTTTCATTATATATGGAAATCAATAATTATATTGTACTGTATATGTACCGTACTGATGTTGATATTTGTTGTCTGAGTATGTACATCGCAAATAAAGGGTCTACTGTTTTCCTGTTTCACACAGTTTTGACTCTCATATTATTTCTTAATATTGGTATTTCTCTGCAACAGACAACCCAAACATTGGTTTACAGAATGAATATGAGAGTAACCGACATAGCTCATTAAGTAGGTAAAGTCTAAGTGGCAATGTCCAGGCCCCATTGCTCGAAGAACCGATAAACGCGGAGGAAATGATTCTCGAGTGTCGGTCTCTTTATTGAAAGGATGTCGGACGTTCTCTGACCCGATGATCTGATGATCTCATTAATGTCGCGAGGCGCCATTGGATACAAGCAGCTTTTAAACGTAACCCGTAGCGCTTTCTGGTGTCCGATGTCAGAAGTCGACGTTTTCTGGCTGCTGCTAACGATGATGATTGTTTTCCTTTTGTGATTTGTAAGGACTAACCTCCAATTAAATATTATACTTAATAATATTCAAGACACATTTCTTTAACCCAGTCATGATCCTCTCTATGAGCCAATAATTCACGTCCGTTGACGTGGCCATTTTAACCACGAGCGAGCTGCCCTCGACGTAAAATCAGATGATGAGAGTCCCCTTAATGGTCATGACAATAATAGTTAAACTACATATTGTCATATCTGGAGCCATCTCTGCCATCTGCGGGATAATGGTGATTAAGACCCCTGTTCGACCTCAAAACTATCATTTATAGCGATGAAGCTGTATTGCTTCTCTTCGCTTCCACAGTATAATTTCAGGTCCTAAAAAAAACAGGAAGTCCTTTATCTCATATAAATAATGCACAGTACAGCGGATCATGGATTGAGAATTGATTAAGATTTGGATCGAATTTGGCGAGTCTTAGCATCCGCTTCGCGGTCCTTCAGTGAATCACATCTTCAGTTTGGCAGCTCCTCGTGATGATTGGCGATTTCCGTGTATTTATTCATATAACTCCCACGTCATTTGCGTGTATAGGGGAGCAGAGGCTACGGATAATTGATCGTTCAGCGTCGTTTGTTGAGACTTGATTGCGCTAAATTTTGCGGCCCCAATTTTATAATTTTTGGACGCCACAAATTAACTAAATACAAATTTGCTACAAATGCTCAAACTACACGTGCTTCACTATTTTTTTGTACTTTGTTATTCAATTGTCTTACTTAATGAATTTTTCAACTACCTGCTCTCTCTATCTACTGCTTTTTCTATCGACTGTATACGAATTGTCAACATCCAAACACCTCAAAGTAATGAATTTTCAATCAATTACGATTACTTCTTAAACTCAAGAGACGATTTTATTTCAAAAATTACAAAAGGAACTCATGCTACTTTTAGCATAGTAATAATATCGTCTTAGCCTAATAATAGTAAGTAATAGTATAGCCTACAGCGGCCATCAATATTGAGAAGATCCACCTGCTCATATTATAGTCCCACATTCTGCTATTCCAGTCGATCGGCAACCCAACATGACTGGAGAAAAATCATTCTTAGCACCGACGGCTCTGTGAGGAACGGGGGTGCCACCAACTTCCTTACTCCGGAGTGTTATTAGAAATAGGAAAATCCTAATAACACTTTTTGTAGGGTCGGTATTAAAACTAAGGCCCTTCGTATGTGACTAAACATGCTTACTTATAGACCAAGAACCACTACGCAGATATCTTTAGGAAAGTATGTACTTTGGATGTAATGCTGGTCTTTTACGGCATAGCGATCAAACGAGCCATTAGTCGACAACATACTTACAGGATGTGTCGCGTATATATAAGTCTTGTCATAAATATTGTAGCAAAGAAATATTTTTTTTATTGCAAATAACTTTTATTACTTTAACAGCGTTAGTTCAGTACAAATATAAAACAATAAGAAATTTAAAAAGCTAGATTCGAAGTGGTCTCTTTTGGCTGCAATCAAAAACTGTACATTTGTAATTTATCAGTCAAGAAGTGACCAGTGCGCCAGTTATAGGCTGCAAGTCCTAAGTCATCATTTAAAATACGCGACTTGGTCCTAGGTGCTATTTTCATATCCCGAGATAATATCTTTTGATTTCGGACAGGATTTCTTCGAATCCTTTCCCTAATTGCTTTGATCTACTTCTTCGTACGAACACTACGTGGATGTCTCTACCATAAACAGAGGAAGTCATATTGCACCTATTAATAGCCTGGTACACAAACCTTTGAGTAATACCGATTCTATGGAGATTATTAAATGAATTATAATTGACAATTACATTTAGCTCCACACATACTTTGTGTAATGCAATTACAGCGATTCTGAACCCTTCATCACCTCACTCCATTTTAAGATCGCAAAATATTATATAATGCATAGGCACCAAACTGAGGATACACAATAAACAATTATATGGAAATGACAGATACCAAATTAAATAGAAGTAAAAATATATTTTAATTGTAACAGTTTTTGTATCACCAAAGGCGGCATTGATGACATTAGTGATGGTTTTAGTGGGTACTCGGTATCAGAATATGCCACCAGTGAAACCGATAATTCGATAATCATACCAAAGTTGTGAAAAAAATATCAAAGTAAATTCTTATTTCGGTGCAGAAAATGATAATTGCCTGTACCGCCAGACGTTGTTATGCCATTGATTCAATTTGTTGTCATTGCAATAACATTGATTCATCATTACCATGAAATAATAATTTTTTTACTTATGTAATCCAATGAATATGCAATAAATATTGCCATGTTTTGTGAAATATCCGGAACCGGGACTGGACTGCTAGTAAGAAATATGCAGGAAGACTTGACCGTAAATAAACATGATAAACTTCGCAAGTTTCATATTTGAAAACTTTAACGTCAGCTTAGTTCTTTATATACCTTGAATACTTTCCCGGCCGAATATTATACATAACATGTATATATTAAATATATGAAGGACTGATTGACAGACTAACAGATAACGCATAGCCAAAACTACTACACCTAGAAATATGAAAATTAGTACCTCGCTCACGGTCGCCTGGAGGATGTGTAAAACCTTTGCTATTTTTTCATCTGATAACCTCCATATATATCTAGGACAAATAAGAGGAGCGACAGAATGTAGGTGGCTTGTGGCTGTGACCTATGGCACTCTATGGGGAAGGCCATATCCAGCGATGGCCGTCGTCCGTCTGATGATGAAAGGGCACAAACTGCGCTAGAATAACCTCCAAGTCGGTGCTATGTGAACGAGAAGCACTTCCCTGAACGACGAATCGATTCGGCTGTAATGCTGGAATGTGGGACGCTGCAACGCAGCAATGACAAAAACTTTAGGAATCTGTTGATATATTATTTTATGAAAGTCACAAAAGAAAACTACTACGTTGAGTAGCAGGTGTACCTCTCGTGCACGTGATACCGGTGTTTCGAGTTCCGAGCGGGTTCCGGTAGCTGATGGCCCATTTTCGAGAAGGAGGAAAGGAGGACAACAACATAAAAAAATTGCATAACTATTGTACGGATGTTTACTGGCGTCGGTATTTATCAAAAGCACCGACTGCTATGTACAATACGTATTTATATAAAAGTAAAATTGTATAAAAAAATAAAATATTTTGTAATCTGGTTATATGGTGTTTCATATTATGAATACTTTACTTATTCACTGGAAGCGTGTTATTGGGATTTTGATACATGGTGTATATATCAAAATCCCTTGAACCGTTCAAGCCAAAGCAAAGAATATTGAAGCAGACATACAAACGTGCCAAAAAGAATCCTCCGTCCGACGAAGTCAGGTCAAAAGTAACATAATAATATGGCTGATTCCGAGGTTAAAACATATTCATATCAATAGGATATTTTTATTTAATCCCTGAGAAGGGCAAGTCATGCCGGCGTACTGATTATGATAACTTACAAACTATATAATTTGAGTACTTAAGTTCCTTTATACCGTCGAAGATACTGTTTCCCTAAAAATGCGAATTAAATATTCAAATCAAGACGATGATAAAAAGAAATTCACGATTCCGATGGAAGGCTGATACCACCCCGAAAATGGGCCTTGAACAAATTAAACAAATCTGCTATTAATTTCTAAGACAGTTTTTCTTTCTGGGAGTGATCACAATTGTTACGAGTTAAAATGTCAGATTTTCAGACACCAGGGAGCATAGAACATAGAACGAGATCATGTTTATAACTCCTCATTGTGACCCTCTAAAGGACTATGACATGACCAGTGTTAGTACCCTACGTTCAATTTATTGTAAAGTTTAGTTTTAGTTTTAAACACTGGCAACGTCCCAGAATGGATTACTGTGATTATGAATGCGGTATCTCGGAATGAGGAATATATATATATATATATATACCCTTATTTGTACCATATGTGAGATGCTCTCAGGGGTATGGCGGGTGTATATATGTGTTTTTTACTATGTGTACCCGTCGAATGTACCAATACTCATTATACTCATTAGAGATGTGTCGCAGATGCGGTTCCCGCCTTTAGTATCCCTCCTATTGGTAATTACATAAGAGCCATTGCTACGTAGCAGTTGAATAGATCTAGCGTAGCTGGCATGGATCCTTTCGCTCATATAATAGCATCTTAAGAGGACAGTTATGCTATAGATTTTCGTGCGGAAATTAAGTATCCGTAGCCGAAATTTGGCACATCTGTTATGCGGATGTTTATTGGCGTTAGATATTAACAAGGGCAAAATACCATTCAAGACCAAAAGGGCTGAATAGTTCGTTAGCTCCCTTATGCAATATACAAAAATGAGATAATTGTCCCCTCCCAAATCTCATAAATTATAAATACAATAAAATTGCTTTCGCGTTTTTCATCAAGTGCTAAGTGAACGGGAAGCACTCATTTGGAGTGGGTGTAGTGTCACTACATTTTATATGTCGCAGCACATAAGTCGAACATTTCTCCTAGAATACGCAGTTTACGCTCTCGGGGGAGGAGGCCAGGAGATTCTTAGCACCCCTTGTTCCACCATTACCTTGGCCGCTACCGTGGCCAGACCTAGTGGAACTAGCGGGAACCTGGACCCGAATTCTACTGCTGTCATCCTTTTGAGGTTAATGCTCATAATTGCAACGCTGATCAGGCAGGTTAGCAATCGCATTGACGATCTCCGTGCAGTAGCCGGTCCGGGATGGATGCATCTATCCAGCAGTGGACCGATAAGGACTGATAATGATGATGATGATGATAGTACTATGGGTATCATCATAATAAGCTAAATATGGATATTAAGATCTATAAGATACACATATACCTTAATATGTAGCTGTATTTAAAAAAAAGAGAGGATATTCCGAACGAGAGAGGAGCGGCAACGTAACCCTCATACCGATGAATGTGCTGCGATCACTTACATACCTCTCCAACTAACATTTACTTTAAGTCTGACAATAAAACGGCCACTTGAACAAAAAGATCTCGTGTAATTCTTACACTTTTCGACGTTGTCGTAAAACTAAGTTTCAGAATACAGAAACGCAATATGTCTGCAGGTACATGTACTCGTATTAGAAAACCAATTCCTTATATTATGTGCCTCCTACTGCGTCGCCTTTAGTCTCTGGTATTCGTCCTGGTTGGTCTGGTAATCCTTACGTCAGTATGATTGTTCATCTCTTTTTGTACATATTTTAATAGTTTACTTCCTAGGAATATATTTAAGACCTGCGTAATGACAAAAGTTTTAATGGGAAATATGCGCCTAGGATGACCTAATGATATTACCTCAGTAAAGTCAGAGATCAGTAAAGTCTCCTTGAAGAAAAAATAAATTGTTATGACCTTCATTTGTTCACAAGAAATGGATAAAGAAACACTGACTGTTTTGAATTCTTTAAAACTACTGACATTAGGCTTCTCTTCTTGTTTCTATTTCATTTTAGTTATCCGTAGATATGTATTAACATATAATACAAAATTCTACTTTATTAATTTCACATATAATTTCTAAAAATACTTTCTTAGTACTAACACACTTACATCATGAACTGCTGTACCAGTACCAGTTGCTAGCTACAACAGTTTCGGGTGTGCGTTGTCTGTTAGTCGGTCAATCAAACACTCAATAATTGAAGAATTTTATATAGAATGATACTTATCGGTTTAATTTCTACCGGTCAAAATTACAAAGAATCTGTCACTTTAAGGAAGTTGTAATTTAATCTCAAAAATTGCCAAAAATACAAGCTCTAATAGAACTAGATTAACTAACAAGTGCAACAACTTTTGTCCTCAAATATTGATTGATGTATCTAGTAGGCCGCTGCTAACGCGACAATGATTTAGGACGTGATCCCAGACATTTGTGTGATCATATTGTTGTGTGCATGAGCAATGGATGAATTATCACTAGGAGTTGTGTTGTATAACGCCTAGCCGTTGTAAACATAGCGCGTTGCTGGCCTTGGGTTACATGCCAGACATTATATTTTCGATTTATTCTTATGTGCTCCGTACATATAGTTAGCCAACTAGTTGTAGACTTTTCGGAGTTTAGACTTTAAAATATGTTTACATTTGCTTAATGATCATCAATGGAATATGTATACTAATGATTTTATTCATCATAATCATCATAATTATCAACCCTTAATGAACGCTTAATCATTATCAGCCCTTAATAAAACTTTCGATGGACGCGAAGACGGATGATCTCCTGCTACTCGTACCCATTTCGGACCAGCTACTTCACGGAGATCATCGTCCCACCTGGTGAACAGTCGATCAATACTTCGTCTTCATTAACTCGGCCTTTATTGTAAAAACAAATTTATTATATTAAATAAAATAAATCAACGGAATTATTTAGAAACGTAAACATATAACCAAAGATTGTGAATTCAAAATGATATTGACGCCGGCAGGTTTTAAGGTGGAGTCGACCCAATGTTCACGCAGATAATGATTGCTTCACTAGCCATTAATATAACCAATTACATAATGTATTGTTGTCCTTTAGGTATTGAATCAATAAGAACACATTAATGTTTAAATGTAAACGTAGCCCACAACAATACTTTAAGCATTATCATTTAACATTGAATGTCAAAAGTATTGATAAAAAACTTCAAAACGTCATATGAAATAGCAAGTATACGTTACTTTATTACCGATGAAAAACAATTTGTTCAAGTAAAATTGAATTTTATTCTATTCTATGATCAGCATATATTTTATGCAAAGTAAGCTGTAACGGTACCCTGACATCAGGAATCTGTATTTTATCATATTCCTATGTCTCTAAGCTAAGGCTTTACAGGAATAATTTAGTAAGACAAGGATTATTATAATAGAGGTTGCCTTGTATCACTTATGATATATATTTTTATAATATAGCGGGAACAAGAGCAATCGCAGCCATTTACGACTTATGGTGCTCCTTTGGACATCGGCCCATGAACATCCATATAATTCCTATTCAGATGCGTTGCCCGCCTTTATTTATCCCCTCCAAGAGGCCACCGGCTACCTCCAAACCACAGAAAACACGATACCGAAGAAGTCACTTTACAGCAGTATCAGGTGAGCGAGAGGTACCTCCCCGATCGTGGCGGCCCAATTCGCCTGCCCTTACAAAATATCATATAGCAGCCATCTCTATGTAGACTGGCCAAATGCACAGAGCATAGTATAATGCTCAAGTGTGTGCACAGGCGCAAATGCACTCACTGTCCCGTCATTTTCCTGTTCCAATGAGGCGGGCAATCAGACCAGTGAGAAATGAGGCGCAGCACCGACGCCTTACCGTGCTCTCCGAGGCACGGGGAGTAACACCGCTAACTTCCTGACTTCGGGCTGTTATGAGATAGGAAATCCCAGTGCACAAGTGTGTGTGCTGGCAGAAGTTCACTTGTTGTTCCCTTATTTTCCTATTCCCTATGGAACGGCAAACCGATGTTATTTGAAATTGAAAAATCTCAATAACACATTGGTCGGACCTGGGACTCGAACCCAGGGCCTCACGACTGTGGTTAAATGTGCTTACAACTAGACCACGAAACAGTCGAGAAAACATAATATATTTAAAATGCAACTGAGGACCATATCAAATTTAATTAGTTTCCTGTGAGAATAAGTGATTTAAATGATGTTCCGTGTGGAGTCCAAATAAAACTTTACAACAATACAATACTTTAAGTACAAATCTCTCCATTTAATTCACAGCAGAATTCTTCATTTTATCTCGGATATATATCATATCTTTAGACTCAGGTAAGATCTTTTAGGTCATCAACGTCAGTGTCGATGACGTTAAGTCGACGCCCTTCTACAGAACGCGTACTGTGCCACGGTATGCGTTCTTTAGTAGAGCGTCAACTTGACTTCATCAGGGTAACCCCCCAGTTGAACAGTTGAAGAGGGAACAGGGAGAGGTTTAATATACCACCAAGACCTACTAATAATGTGTAGTACATTCACATCTATAGGAATTATAATGAACGCATTTGTCTTGGTATTGTTACGAACATATTATCCAGCATATAGCCTTCAAAGTTGACGATATTGACGTTAGTTTGAATTGCGTTGTAAGTTTGAATTTTTATAAAGTCACAACAGTTTCTTTTTATTTTCAACTTTAATTGCTTGCATTGTTCATATCTCAATGTAGATTTAGATTTAATATAGACTTTTGAAATCCAATGCTGTTTTCAGAAAATTACCTGTATTTTCTGAAAATCCGAATAGTAAAAAGATAGGCACAGCAGGGCAGCGGCAATCAACTTTGTGCGTGTATTTTAGGTATCAGCAAGTACTTGCTATATATATCAATGGTCATCGGACTATGCCGCCTATATCAATATAATAAAACTAAATATGTTACTTTTATGTATTTTTCGTATCAGGGCTAAACTTTCTGAGGCGCGCCTTATTGTTGTAGGGAAGTTGGTTAACGCAAGTCCTTATAAAAATATGAATAAATGGTATTCTAATCTCCCTTTTTGTTTAATGAGTACTTTGATGTATAGCTTAACTTAAATACCTCAATACGGAATTGAATACAGCTAAACCTAGAATACAAAGGACGGGATACATGAAAGGATACTGGGTACGGTTAGTCTAATTAAAAATTTTCACTTATCATTAATATCTTTTCCTTCTATTTATAATTTAATAGAGGTCTTTCTTTGTTACGTGTTAAGGATGCAAGCATTGTTATCTAACAATATCTATGATACCATACACATCATATTATCTTCAATAATAGATTATTAGTTATTACATTTAAACTAATCTTATATTTTCAGCTCGATGGAACCGTATTGAATCTCGTTTATGTTAATAATATTCTCGTAGTATTTTCAAATCGATAGCGATGCAAGGAGCCTTGAATATGCTACGAGTATTTAATTTTACTTTCCTAAATCACATTTAACATAAAAAGAGCAAACATAAAAATGCCTTTCGCGAACCACTACTTTCTTTCACCACAAAATATCTCAGAGTGACACTATACAGTTGATTACATATTTCACTCGTTGCACATGCTAAAGGCTAGAGACATATTTTTGTTAGATGCTGCTTATTAAACATTTACTTGTCTGTACTAGCGAATTTTCCACTTCGCGAGGCGGAAGGTCGGCTCGAGCTGTAGAGGCGCTAATTCTATCACAGCGAGACTCATATACCAGACGTGACGTTTACTACGAATATACAGGTATTATTTTTGACATTATTCCTTTTTACAATGAACATGAACCCGCCTCTATCATTATCTCATTATTTTTATTTCAACTCTACATTAAAGTATAGACCCTAATAGAATGCAGACTAAAATAGATAATTTGAGTATAAGTAATTTATGAGTGTGAACGCTTCTTAAAGTCGCTCCACAAAAATTCCGTATCTGTACATATTATAGAACAAATACCACAAAAGTTTTCTGTATGAATGTGTTCGATTTTCTGAAAATCTACTAAACGTATTTCATGTTGTTTTGATTCATTGATAGAGCAATTACGTAAGAAGTTTTTCGTGTATAATTTGGTAAGGCAACTTCCAACTGTATTAGCGGCTATGATAACACAGTACAACATAGGTCTACTTAATTTCGAAGTGCGTGTATTTATTGTTTTTATTTTAACTTTCCTTGTTTTTATTTCTTACCTTATATTAGATGTAGTGTCATACTGCATTGTATCTGGAATGGAAAATGATACCACCGCTATCAAATCTCGTTTCGTGCTGTATGCCAGTCGCAAGTTGGAAAATAGAAGGGAACACGCCTTCATATATTGCATATTTAATTATAGCATTTGCGCAGTTTTGGAAAGTTTCATGTGATATGGGTAAAGGAAATGAAACTCAACTTCAATTTATATGGCTAAATACACATTGCAGTCCAATTTTTCACTGAAGATTTTCCGATGCCGTGAACGCCCGGCCGTCGCTCTATATCACAAAACCCATACTTGTCTTTACCAGAATCCGCAGGAGAGTTTTCAGTTTTCAGTTTCTAGTTAATAAGCGTAGAGGCAAGTCAACATGTACTCGGAGCTTGTTCCCTGTCGCTGTGCGATAATCATTTATGTTTTCGTAATTAAGGCTATACGCTAAGTGCTCGTGAGTTGCTAACGTGCTTGCATACTAGTATTCGACAAACTTGCCGCAAACATTTGTAGAAAAAGGTTTACGCGTTTATTTTATTTTACAAGAACATATTGAAATGTACTTTCGAAGTGTGGTTAAATCAGGTCAACTTATTTTCACACATCGCATTGAATGATTTTTAATTCTTAAGAATTTTAATTTCATATGAAAGACCATTCCAGGTAGATCATAAAGCATTATACTTATATCTATGAAATTATGCAATAATCTCTGTTTAATGTGAAAACATAGGTACTACTAAAATTTTAAAGATATCCAAGAGCTGCGTCGTCAAGGGCTGACATTAATAGTGGATTGCAGGAGCACGTGTAAGTAAATAACTCCACCAACACAAGCTCTGCTCTTGAGATCAACTTCTTTATACGAAAAAGTATGAGCATAGTACCTATACAGCTTAAAATATATTTTTTTAATCGGACATGACCCACTGCAATTTCCTATTGCTGCTACTCCTGTGTCTCCAGGATCGAAAGCTGCCACCACGTGTGGACGTTTGAAATTATCGCAGGTCGCCCGAGAGAATACTAAAAACTGCCTTGGGACTGACTGAATCTATTCAAAAGAAAGTAGGAGGACTAAGAAGTTTTTCCAGTGTCTTGCCACAACCAAAGCGAAGATAGTACGGGTTTGAAACGAATTAAACAACCCATGATATAATACAATTTTTTTTAATTGCATTACATTACATATTACAAGGATTGAAAAAAAGGTAACTTCATTTTCGGAGAGAGATTTTGAGGGAGGTGAAGTATTTATATGGACAGCTGTACTATTAAACACAACCTGTTGTATGTTTGGCCGAAGATCCCAGAGCCAAACTCACCCGACATTATGCCGAAGATATCCCGGACGTCAGGCTGTACGAGATTCGAATTTCCCTGAAACAACTGAAGAACAATAATGCGATCAAGCGCCAGGGGATGCGGGAATTACAAGAGAACTTCCGAGAGTGGGTGGTGAAAAAACCTTATTGAAGAACTATAGGCCTACATCATTTCTGAGCCACGTTCACTAATTGTTTTCAAGTGTTATAACGAACCCTCGATCGTGCAGGTTTTGACGACTTCCAACCTCCCGTACAGGCCAGTTTCTGTAAACACTTTAGTACCGTAGACTACAAGCACACGCTGCGCCAGATTATACAAAAAACGGAAGAGTATAATCGGCCATTATATCTAGCGTTTGTGGATTACGAAAAAGCCTTCAATTGGGTTAAGACGTGGGCGGTGCTCCAGTCATTAGAGCGGTGCCACATCGGCTATCCATATATCAAAGTGTCGTAAAGTTTGTACGAGAAAGCCATAATGTCGGTCCGATTACAGGATCAGAATTCAAAGCCAATCAAGCTGCAGAAAGTTGTGACACAGCGATATATGATCTCTCCGAAACTGTCAACTGCTTCCATGTAAGATGTCTTTAGGCTTCTGAACTGGAAAAGACTTGGCTTAGTGTTAATTGCGAATACATCACTCACCTTCCATTCGCCGACGATATCGTGGTCATGGCAGAATCGTTGTAAGACTTGAGCAAGATGCTCGGTGACCTCGATAGAGTTTCCCAGTTTTTTTTTTAGGTCTCAGAATGAACTTGGATATGACGGACGTTATGTCCAGTGTTTCCGTGAGATCTACACCAGTTTACGTGGGAAACTCAGTTTTCTGTGAGATAGGGCGAAAACGAGCAGGCAGGTAGAGACTACCACCGCCCATAGACATCTGTAAGACTAGGCGTCTTACAGACGCGTTGCCGGCATTTAAGGAGTAGGTATAACAGTCCTTGAAGTTGTTGATCAGTACGAATACCGATCCGATCACCGAATCCACCTCGGATGGGCAGCCTTCGGGAAGCTTAAGAAGATCTTTTCGTCCAAAATACCATAGTGCTTTAAGACGAAACCGTTCGACCACTGCGTGTTGACGGTGATGACATATAGAACCGCGACTTGGCCGCTAAATATACGCCTCTTTAACAGTCTCAGATTCACTTGGCGTGTTATGGAAAAAGATATAGCCCGAAATTCGAAAATTATCAAGAGAACCATAGTAACCGACATGGCTCAGAGAATTATCAAGCTGAAGTGGCAATGGGCAGGCCACATTGCTCGCAGACCGCACTGGAAGACGGAGTGTGGGACGGCCTCCTACCAAATGGACTGACGACTTGGTTAAGGTGGCGGTGAGTCGCTGGATGCAAGTGCATCGTCATCGTGACCTGTGGCACTCTGTGGGGACGCTCAACACAGCTTGCATGTCTCTAAGTCTGTAAGCCTGGTAAGTATATAAGAACTGGTAAAACCTAAGGGAAACAAGTAGCTGCTAGGCCAAAAAGGGTTGTAGTGGAATCGTTTAGTAAAAAGACGCGCTATTGTTAGCAGCCATTTTGGTTCAGTATCCGTTGGGATGGATTATATACACCTGAAACCGCAGGGGACTGCTTTTTCTATGAAATAAGGTGACAAAAAAATCGTTATTACAATTCCGTTTCTCAGTCAATGCTTACCTTGGCAAAACCTGCTTCAATACTGACGCGCATTTGCAGTTTATTCTTTAAATGTTAACAGGATTCAGAGCTTTTGAAATGAAAAAAAATCAAGCGGCTTAGTGGTAAAGCGTAAAGAAACACTCGTATTTTTTCATCCCGCACGTCTTAAATAATTTCTAATAGAGTGGAGTCACATAGGTACATTTGCAAAAAAAATCACGATAATGTTTCTGCCTTCATCGAATTTGCCTAAAGTGTATACGAATATTATTGATCTTTCACAATTTTGTTTTATTACGAGCCTTCTTACCTTTTTTGGGATAAATACCAGTTTGTGTATAACACTCACTATTTCTATTACGTATTCAACTTTGCTATTATGACGTTTATGAACAGCGAAATTTGGATGGGTGGAAGCATGGATATCCGGACAATTTATAATCAAATTTAATTACCGCCAAAATTATTGTACTGCACTGTACTAACTTAGCGATGTTGTAGCATAAGTACGAGTATCACACATATTATATGTAAGTACTAATTGATCTTAACTTTACGCGAATTTATTGTTATGTTACAATACAATTACGTTTACGGATCTTATCGCTGGTAAAATACGTGAAACTGGTTTTATTGTAATAGAGATTGTAAGTTTAGCTCGTAGGTTTGTCATAACATAGGTTGTAGCGCGATAGTGTAATTGTAACGGGAGCTTCTGTTCCTAATCGTTTGATTATAGAAGCTATATAAAAGAACACTGTCAGTTTACCATCACTTACAATCCTATACATAAATAATTAAATTAATATAAGGAATACATCTTTCATTTGGTGGTTCACTGGAAGGTATTACTTTAAGTCGATACACCCGCTTTGATTTTGGTGGTTTTGGTTTGCCGTAAAAAAAAATATATTTATTATTATTATTATCACAGAGAGCAAAGTATGCGGAAGGATCCATGAGTCGATGCAAGAAAGTAATAATTTCATAAACCTGGGATATTCCCTATCTATACTATTATTTCAGAGAGTAGGCATTTGATTGTTCGCTTGATTTCATATCATTGAAAATTCTCTGAAGCTGTTGCTGAAAAACTGTATTGATTCGAAAAACTGTTATACCATTAGAATCCTACATTCTCGATAGTCGTGTCAGTCCCATCTGCTAATAGAGTAAGGAATAGAAATCATAAGAACTTTATTAACTTTTTAAAAAAAAAATCCTCCTAGCAGGAAGGCAGTGATAGATAGCTATTGCGTCTAAATATACTAGTATTTGCGCTATTGGATCTCTTGAGAGCCACGCGAGTATTGATATGTCAGCAGTATTTTTTGTTCATTAACTATTTAAAGTTTATTTCCAATGTTTTCATGGTGAGCATCGTCAAATGGATTTACTTAGGTAAATTTCTATTTTATATGAAGGAGGGCAAGATATGTCTGCATTTGGATGTGACTTTACTGTGTTTTCCATAAAAAATACAGGAATAAAGACCAGCCAAGTGAAACAAAATACGCGCTCGAGGGTTTCCGTGGTACTATTTATTACGGAAAAGATACGTTTATTGTATGTCCAGTTAAGTAATTAAATTATTGTGTCGTTTCGTATTTGTTATTACAGTGTTCAATAAAATATTAAGTATTAGTTATATAAGATAGCTAAATTTTGATATTTCAATTAGATACAACTTGGTGACGGATGGCCAGCGGAGCTTTAGAAAAAGGGTCCCGTTTTTACCGTTTAGACGGATTATGGCTCTCTATAAAGAACTACAATCCTAACTCCCACATCTACAGTGGAGTAAAGAAAGCTATGAGGTTATAAATGGTAATTAAGTACCATAAAATATGTTATCGAGTCGACAGAACTGACAAGCGAGCGGTAGTGGAAAGTAAAATATGAGCCTATTTGTTCGCTGCAAAGAAAGTCTTTTACAACGAGAGCAAAACGGTTCTCGCCATTCGAGTGAAGAGCGTTTATATTTCAAATTTCTTGATATTCCACTTTGTTTTAGATTTATATTGTGCCCTTTTTGTCAATACAAATCACATTCTAGCATTTTAAAATGTTATCTAATATAAGGCGGATCCTCTTCGATCCAAAATAAACCAAAATAAATATATTTTTTCATATTGATTGTGGCAGTCCACATGGAATGTCCTGTAGGATTGGACTTAAAGGGGCTATTCGTCCAAACGATTCGTCGATTTATTTATGTTTATTGATCAAATATATAATATGTATAAATAATAAAAAGTTTCATTTTGTACCATAAAAGGGGCGATGATACTGCTGGTATCACTGTATTTAGATAACCTAATAGCAAGAAGTGAGAAAGGGTATATAGCTATATCCTGACTTAGGTAGACTTTAAATATATATGTGAACTCGACAACAGGCATAGTATCAATTCTCTTAATTTCAAAAATATAAGCCAGAGGTAAGTCAACAACTGAGAATAATTTGCTTTTGCTGTCTAAGCTCGTGGTGTACATACATAAGTCCCAATGCTATTTTTTCTATACTTAAGTATCATATTATTATTATTGTCTAAGGAATGGGATTTGGACTGGTCAAGCTATCTCCTCTAAGCCGAACTTGGCCAACTTTCAACGATTTTCCAGAGATCTTTCAAATCGCCATCAAATCATCAGAGCTTTGGCTGGCCTCTACTTTTGCGGCCATTAGGTTGCCCCTCCGAAAATCGTTAAGGAACTGTGGCCTCGTCCATTCTTATAGAATATCCTGCCCATTAATCCTGATAATGTTGGGCTCATCGTATGACTGGTACAGTTAGTGGTCCGCGGTTGTATGTCGTTCATCTCTTCATCTTGTTATACGTTATTGATCAGCATATCGTCATCATCATCATCAGATAAACGATTTCCACTGCTGGACATAGGCCTTCCCCATAAAGGTCCACAGGTCACGGTCACAAGTCACTTGCACCAAGACGTCAGTCCACCGGGAGGCCCTCCGATGCTCTGTCTACCGGTGCAAGACCGCCACTCGCGAATATCTCGTCCCCAATGGTTGTCGGTTCTACGAGCAAAGTGACCTAGTATGCAATACATAGATATGGTAAAGATTTCGTAGGACCAATTCAAAGCATATATCAATAAAATCACTCCCTGATTTTATTGAACACTTCTATTCACTGTGTCATAGGCACCAACACTTTATCGATATCAAATGCCTTTTAGGAATATAATGAGCTAAAAACCGGCACTTGATTAACGAAGAATTTGACGTCTAGCAACTGAAACTCAAATCCAATTTGGGTACCGACCTGATGTAACTGAGTGTACCGGTTTCTTTTATTCATGAAACGAATTTGAACAGGCGCACCATCTGGTCTCTATTCTTATACTGTACAGGAACCGAATATATTTTATCATCCTCATCACCATCATCATCATAAGTTTTCGTCCCCTGCTTGACATATTCCTCTCCAAGTGTACGTCATTGTTCTGGGTCTAGAGATCTCCGGCTCCAGCTGCTGCCAACCGTTTTACATACAAGTACATTCGAATTCAATCATCATGATCAGCATAATTATCAATCTTTAGGAAGATATAGTAACATGCCCCATAGGAGGAGGTAGTGCCATTCATTGTGCATAAAGCTACATCTTTCTATGCAAGGGAAATGTGCTGGAACGACCAGGGATATACCTCTCACTTCAAGCGACTTCGGTTTGTGAGTAGGTGGCCCATTCAGGGGGGGATGTATTTTTTCTCTATGATATACGAGGATATAAAAAAATCTTTCTGTTCACCCAAAGTATGATCACATTCTGGTTTGCCCTTCACCAAAAGAATGTTTCACTTCAGTAAAATAAATAAATATGGTATATTTTTGATCTGTTACTCAAATAAACATTTCTTTTTTTCGTCGTTACCAAACAGAACGATATTTACATATTTATGATAGATACGATTAGATAATGATATTTTACATACTTCGATAACATTATTATTAAACCAACTTTGAACTCGTAATCCCACCCTTTCCGTAAGGATAATAAACGGAAAAGCATTCTATGCCTTAGAATAATTGTTAACGTCTATTCTTAACAGTGGTACGCTTTGGAATATTTCTAAAACTGTCCGCCTAATTTCTACTGGATGTCATCCCTAATATATTAGAGGGTGCCTCCCAGCAGCATTACAATATTATGTCATACCAGAATTTTAGGCACTGGGCCAGAGCAGCATGTAAGTCTGCGTATATTAACGATTCTATTTCTATTATATTTTAGCTATAAATCCCACACGCGCACCCCTATAAGTGACGTTATCTAATTTATGCACGTGGAAATTTAATATCATATGCCGTGTGAAATGTTTAAAATGTAAACGTTTCTATAATATTGGTCGATTGTGATATAAATTAATTTGAAATAGTGTATACATTGTTTTATCACCATAACTATCAGTATCAAAATTCAGTACTTCTCAGCAGAAAAGAACAGATCTTTTAAAAGTTATAATCATACGACTGGAAACTTATTCAAAACCCGTGTAATCAAAACTCGTAATTTATTTGATAGTTATGTTCACAATAGACTATCCATGACTATAATTGAGGCAGTTGAAACTATTTGTAATACAAATTTAAAAGGAAACCAAAAGAATCAGAGCCATGTTTTTTTTTAAACAAAGGGATAAATTATATCTGTAAAATGTAGTAAGAGGCAGAACTACATTGCGTTGCAGCCGAACTGAGCTGGCACCACCGGGGAGGTCTCTCACTGGCACTACATCGCCATAAAATAACAAGCTCGCTGTCGCGCTCCGAGCAGTTTGTGCGTAGCCGGCGGTACATTGGGAGGGAGAAGGAAAAGAGGGCTATATATCTCCATGATGATAATGCGGATGTCTATAATGGGCGTCGGTAGTCAGTTAAGAGACTCCGATTGCCATCCCGTATGATAAAAAATATATTCGGAATTCTTTCTTATCTTACAGGATATAAATAATCTACAATTTAAAGCCTCAAAAAAACATGCAATAAATAAATGCATTTCTAGACAAAGAAACAATATCGCTAACAAATTGTACTCTAGATATATTTTTTTTTCGTCATCTACTAGGCATCTAGCACAGAATAGCAATAGCCCCAGTTCAGTTACGACAGGGCGCGTCGTCAACAGTGAAACACAACTGCTGTCCCGAACACGCTCGACTATGAATAAGAATATATCTGATCTCATTCAATATTCCGAACGAACAGTTTTTTCATCTTCATTAATTCCAGACAATGAACTCTCAGCCTCTTGCGCGAAATCATTGCGACGAGAAAAAAATCAACGCTAGCAAAGTCTTTCAATAGTTAAAAACAAATTTAAAGGTAGCTAAGAAAAAAATATTTTAAAATAAATACTACTAGTATGGACATGCCTACCGAGGGTTGCAGTTTTAAGTGTTTGTAAGTTATAGCCACAGATATGAAATAAAGATATAACAGAAATATGTGACAATTTGAACTATTTCATAAAAAAATATATCCATAGACGTAACGTGATGCAATGTTTTAATAGAAATAGGAATAATGGGTCAGGAATCAAACGGAGGCGACTGTTACACCTAGTCGAAGAGCCCGATGAAGTCCCTCTCGCGGTGCAAATGAAGAATAATTAAATTTTTACGACGTATTAAATTCCGCTCAACGTTTAAATATATCGCTTTCGTGATCAATTTTTTTAGGCAGAGTATATAATATATCCGTAGATTACCGCAAATTTTAAGAATCTAGTGTATTGCATTCTTTATGCAAACATAACATTAAGTGAATGTTATAAATGTAAGGCTTAGACGTAAAAGCTATTGATGAATTATAGCTGAATCCTGCCGGCACAATCGGATATTTCTGGATTCATCTTCCTTGAGGTAAGCGTAACACGCTAGGTTTTATTTATCAAGATTAGCTTACTGAAATTAAAATTTATGTAGGTACATGCCCTTGTTTTAAAACTCTAAATAAAAAATATATTTATATTTTTTTGTGAACGTTGGTATCATTATATGACCCAAAAGCCCGTTCGCACATTTTGTCTATGAATAGGATCTCCTCAGAGATACACTATATAGGGTGAAAAAGAATACATTCAATTATAATGGAATACTACTCATATCTACACTAAGAACGTAAAGATGAAGAGTTTGTTTGTACGCGCTAAACTTAGAAATTACTGGTCCGAATTGAAAATGTACTTTCAAGTGTTGAATAGTCACTTAACCAAGGACCATGTAGCTTACATGACTAGTAGGACTGGAGTTGTGGTACGATGCTAGTCTGTGATAAATATTCAAGAGAGAATTAGAATAGTCATAATATGATTACCGTCTCCTGTAGAAGCCTCTGACTCCTCTTGAGCTCGGGTAAGGTCTGATAAAGGACCTCATTCCTGTTACAGGCCGGCACCTTATCTGGCTGTTATCTGGAATGTTTATTATTATAATATTAGACGCCATAGGATTATGATTACATCTTTAAGAAACGAATGGTTACAGTGACGTAGATGAAGTAGTTATAGTCGTTCAACATTTCAGAAGGAAGGTTTTTTTTTAAAGTAACAGAATAGAGGGCAATGGCAATCGGCTACTCACAAACTACACGAAACGCGACACCGTTTTAATTTTTTTTGATGTAGACGTTCTTTACGTTTGATGTAAATGTAAACGTCTTTCGCGAAGGCGGTTGTTCAGAACAGGGCAAACGATTTCAATTTCAGGCATACAATGAATTCCAAGTTAAACCTACAGCTAATATAGGATTTTATTCGTTATGATTTCATTCCATATTATCTTTATTATAGTATAGGTGCAAAAGGGGAATCGGACCCTTATAACGAATACTAGTTATCATGCCGATGGTGTTCTTTCCATCCTTTCTCCCATCCACTGGGCCATTGGCCAATCACAAATCCAACGAATCGCGACCGCTTACCTTTTCAGTCCGATTCCGCTGCAATACAGCATAGGACTACTGCCTCTTACTAAATATCTACACTAATATTTTAAAAGGGAAAGGTTTGATTGTTTGTTTGTTTGCAATAAATAAATAAAAAGTACTACTATAAATCTACATTTTCTCAAAGAACATAGGCTATAGACTATTTCGAAAACATTAGAAATCCCTGTAAAATCCATAATGTAACCCCACGTGTGAAAAAGTACATAGAAAAATCCTTATAACACACACGCTGCGTATTATTGAAAAGGGAGTTGCTCTACATATTATGTGTGTATGAGTTATGTATATTTATTTCTAATAAATAAGTACCCGCGTGAAGCCGGAGTGGCCTGATAGTATTGGTACTACCGATGCAAGGTCAAAGTTGTTCATCAAATCACTTTACATCGTTAATTCACTTATTGTTGAGAGACTGCCAAAATCGAAATGATATTAATATTTGATAATCTTTGGCCGTAATTAAGCTACTGTGATCATATTTATAGGGACTGACCAACTAAATATTAATTAAACATATTTACTTCCCGCTGTACACAAAATAGTAGATGCCGTGCTTGGCCAAATTATCAGAGACAATAACGAGAATTTTAAATCTTGTATTTCAATGGGATTTTTGTAAAAAAAAATTTGTTATGATGAACACAAATAGACTACGATATTTAGCCATGGCAATCTCTGCATCAAGAACATCAAGGAAGAAGTCATCAGTCTTTATTTTGATTTACTGTCGCCAAATAATCAGGGGCAGCGCACATATCTATATATTGGCTACAGCAGTGTGTAGGCTTATCTTCTGATACCTGGTCGTTTCAGTCCGATTCTGCTGCAACGATGCGGCACTGTAGCAATATCGCCATAATCTCTTAGTTAACCTTGACTGTTAACAAGACATATGTATAAAGTCTACGTTGCTTTGTTTGCAATAAAATAAGGAACTTTATCTTGAGCCTTATGCCGAGACAATAAAAGTGAATGCGACGCAAGGACTCTTTAGTCGCAACACGTTGTACCCAGCAAATCGGGTGGGCACTTTCCTACATCTCATATACGTATAACATTTTACTTATCCTCAAGTGGGTCAAATATAGCGGAAATGAGATTTTCCACACATTATAATTTATTTGCTTATAATCAACGTCCTTAATTTATTTCTCCTTACAGTGATGGACTCGATCATATCATGGCGTTGTAAAGGTAGCAGCATTAATCGCTCTTGACAATAAAATACAGGAGACTTTTTTTGTATTTCAAATCAAAATGACGTGCTAGGTTCGACACAAATAATTTAAAATTTTGGGGTTTCAAGACACATGAAGATTACCCACCATAATAATGAATGAAATCTTTATTGTGCAATTAACAAACATACAATTCAAAAGAAACATTTTTCTTATATTACGTACACAAAGGCGGCCTGCCTTATTACTCAGGTAGTAATTTCTTCCAGGCAACCTTGTGGCGAAAAATATTTGCGTTTAAGGAGAGGTAAATCCAAATCGTAATATCGATAGCTACACATAAATACAGTAATATATATATACTCACATACATACAGAAACATATTCATAAAAATATACATACATACACAGATGCATACATACAATAAACACACTATACGAAAACATTAATCAAAAGATGTACATTTAATATAGTTTATCTGGACAGATAATATTTTTTCAACATATTTTTAAAGTTATTTAGGTTCTGGGCGCGTTTAATATTAGTAGGCAGGACGTTCAATAATGAATGTGAGGAAGGAGATTAGCTGCAGATCACAACTCCTTATCATCAGAGTTGCGAAATTCATACTTTTCTTTCAGATAAGCAGGTGTTTTACGATCAAATAGTATTGTATATAGTAGCGAAAGGATTCTAAAATTACGACGTTATTGATTAGGCAACCACTTAAGTTTTTTTTAGATACCGAGTTATGTGCTCATATTTTCGAATGCCATAAACGAACCTTATAACATAATTTAATAAAATAAATTTTGAAGACGCTCTAGTTTGTTAAATTGTGCTTCCGTTAAGTTAACATAGCAACTATCTGCGTAGTCAAACAGTGATAACATTCCGCAATTGAAACTTTGGATGGAACTTGGAGAAGATTACTAAGACGCGTCATCGAGTGCAACGCTACAAATACTTTCCTACTTACCTCTTTTATTTGATGTGTCCACGATAGATCCTGATCAAAATGTATACTGAGGTTTTTAACACAGTTGCTATAAGGAAAACTAATGCCATTTATATACACCAAAGGAAGATTATCCCAGTCCACCCTCGAGACCATCCCAGGAATATTTATGATTATTTCTAGTATTTTGATTGGTTTTATGTGAAGACCATGACATTTATTCCATTCACCAATTGTTTCTAAATCTTGGTTCATGGTACCGATAGCACTGGGAAGATTCTCCAGGTTTATCTGAGTGTATATCATTTATAGGTGATCTGCGTATAAGTGAAAGGATGAAGAAATAGACTGAATAATATTATTAATAAAAAGGGAAAATAGTTGTGGAGATACAGTACTCCGCCTTGCGGAACGCCAGCGGTAATGCTGGCCCAACTCGAGAAACTATCGGCAATTTTGACCCTCTGTCATCATCCCGAGATGTAAATCCGTAGCCACTCAAGGACTGATGGTGATATATTAAATGACTGCAGAATACTGATAAGTATTTCATGATCAATGGTGTTGAAAGCATTACTAAAGTCTAATAACGTAAGTATGGTAAGTCGCTTAGAATTTATGCTACTTCGAATGTCGTCCGTCATCTTAACTAAAGCAGTTGTGGTGCTACGATCGGATCGAAAACCAGATCGATAGGAACTAAGGATGTTGTTTTTCGTAACAAAATGGGTGAGCTGATGGTGGACTAAACATTCAAGAGCGTTTGATAGTAACGGGAGAATTGATATTGAACGGTAATCTGTAACTAATTTTGGTTTGGTAGTTGTGCGTAACGGTATAAAATTAGGTGACTTCCGATTCTCTACACATCCGGTTACATCTGTTTCTGATTTTAATATATTTCTCGCGGTGTTCATGGGATTTTTTTTTCTGTATGTTTCAGATTAATAAGTAATTTCTGGTCTTCAGAGAACCAGGGAGCAGGAAGATTTTTTATGCGTACCGGTTTAATAGGTGCATGCATGTCATAAAGATCAGTCAGTAACAGGTTAGAAACTTTAATTTTATCGTTAATAGTGGCGGTGGTAAATACTAAAGACCAGTCGACGCTCCATGCATCTACTTGCAGGGAATCCAAGTCAACGGCAGAGAAATTCCACTGCATCAGAATTTTTTTTTAACTTTAGGTGGGTGAATATTATAGGCGACATAAATAAGGTCGTGATATGAGAAAATGTCTGCAGAGAATTGTCCATGATTGACCACAAAATTAGTGGATGACACAGCCCGGAAAGGCATGAATGGGATTCAAAGATAACAAATGTAAATTGCAACCATCCAATAACTGAGGCAAGATTACGGGATCCATTGTCACCCCTGAGCATACACGTATAAAGTCACCCATGAGTATTTGTATAGGTGGATGCAAACTCTTCAAGAATACACTCTGGAGGTAAAAAATAGTCCATATGAAGTGATGGGCAGTAAAAAACGCCTAGAAGTATCTTATCTTATAATATCAATTTAACCGTACAGGTTCGATATAAAATGTTTTTAATGTCATGTTTTTTACTACTTTATGCTGAAGGAAGTATCCCGTGCAGTGTTATCGGTTAATATAAGACACATCGGGCGACGGTCTAGACGACATTCTATTTATATGATTTGACATTAATTGTGTAGCGGCCCCATCAGGTAGTAGATTTATTATTTAACATGAACACTTCCTGTTTACGATATGAGATTGGACATTGCTTGATAATGATGACTCCATGGTTGTTTCCCCTTCAGTCTCTATGACGATCACGTATGGGGTAATTGTGACTCCGCCTGGGGTCATATATTATTAAACACTTTAGTACGGCAAACGAGAAATCGGAGGTTTTTCACGGCCAACACCTCACTCCTCTCCGTCTCCCTCCAATGTGTCACACAGGAAGCGCACGAAACGTGACACCAAAGATGTCACCATCGTGTGAGCTGGTGGTACCTCTCCGATCATGCTGGCCTAATTCCGATGCAATGCAACAAGGCACTATCTTTTACTTAAGAATTGCAACTCGTACTCGCTACATCTGTCACTTCATGCCGGTGAATGAAAGTATTTTCCAGTCGTGCTGGCTTCATTCAGCTGCTCTATTACACTACTGACATCTTTTTTTATTTAGTTGGTTTGTCACTTATTTAAGTAGCGTCATATAACCACTTCTACACATGAATACATATTTAGGAGCGTGATTGAACAAAAAGGTTAGTCCATCACACCCTAAGTTAACAGGTATGATTCTTAGCTGTTATTGTGCTTAAATATGGCGGCTTCTTGTCGTCGATAAGCCCTTTTGTGTAAATGCATCAAGATGTCCTTTTGTGTAAAGATATTTGGGCTACTGATAAAAAAATTTGAAAAAACGAGCATTTAGATCGTCAGGTACGAAGTGACTACTGACTAGATACTAATAATGTAGTCGTTCCATCTCTATTGAGAAGAACCTTCTGCGCGGGACATATTATAGTTCACAAGTGCACTCCCTATTCCCTATTGTCCTATTCCAATGGGACAGTAGTCCGACAGAACCGGATAGAAATCAGGGGCAGGAACGACGGCTTAACGTGCTCTCCGAGGCACTGGTGTGTAACACCGCCAACTTCCTAACTCTGTACAGTTGTTATAATTTAGAAAAATCCTAATGTTACTTCTTGTATTGTCCGACCCGGGATTCGAGTCCAGGACTTCACGTCTGTAGTTGAACATGCTTACCACTAGACCACGAGGCATTTAACTGACTAGATAACAGAAGATACGACGATAGGAAGTAGAACGGTACTGTCGGCGAGGAACCTCTCGCTTACTTAACAAAGGCATAAAGTGATGATAAGGTATTCGTGGTACACGGGGCTTTCGAGCTTTACGTAAGTCAACGGGGTAATTAGGTAAAAAAATCTACATTCCGTCTTCTCTCCCTTTAGGTTTTTAAATGAAGACGCATCAAATAACGGTTACCAAAACGTCGGTTTTGGATACATCAAAGATTCTGGGGGGCTGTCTCATGTGTTATACACAGACGGTTCGGTCTTTGATGACTGGCCGCAATATGATTTCTATCGGAAGCCAGACAGTAAGAACATTACGTAATTCATGCAATAGCGTCTCATAGCAATTTATCAAATCAAACAAAAAATAATGTTGTTATCCTTTAGACTTCTTCTTCTATATTATTGAATGCATTTCAGGTTTACACAAATTACTAGGTAGTTGAGTAGAAAATCCTTCAGCCAACGAAGTATGATGTACATTTGTTTCCGAAAATTCATATCATTTACACTGGTGTAATATTGTCGTAGTGGTGTAAAATCGCTCCATCCTTGAGTGAAACCGCATGAAGATCCGATACTATATTTGGAGAAAATCGATCGCATATGGTTTTAAGGGATTTTGTTTTATAACAACTACAGGTGTAAGCAAAATAAGTACATTTTTACGATGAAACAAATGATTTGTGGTATTGCTTGGATGAAAATATTTAAAAACTTTGGTTCCCAACTATTTTAGATTATGCATGCCACTATACCCTGGATAACTTTATACCCTCTATATTTCTACGGTCCTTACATGGTGCTTTACTTCTTTCAATAACAATGGTGATCCTACCTGGATACAATAAGAGTGACGGAGAGAAGTTTTATGGGTTGGAAGGCAAAGGGTTTAGCTTTAAGCAGCTATAAAATCAATTTTCACAAAAATAGGAATGGAATAGCTTTAGATATATGAAATAAACTTCTTTAGAACGTAAATTTGTATTATATTTTTTTTATATAAAAAAAATACGAAATCTTCTCGGGTCAAGTCAAATCGAGTGTGGTAACAGAAATGTCATCGGTTTCGCTCTTCATCCGGTGCCCGGTATTATTCCCTACAACGTACACTGAAGCAAAAGGTGGTCGTATGCAAAAATAATTGCGGGCTAGTGCAACGGACGGGCGCGCATTAGCTGCTCACTCGAACCATTTCACGCCGTTCTGCAAATTAGCCGCTTCGAGGCTACGCGCCGGTTATACTACGCTCACGGATTTCGGCTTGATTTCGGTTTCTCTGTGTATCGGCTTAGTGAATTTTACAAAATGTTACGTTTTTTAATACTGTTTTATTGCCCGTAAGTATAATTAATTAAAACTGTATTTATACATATTACAATATTCTAAAATGTCTGTTTCTATAGGTCTGCTTCCGATTGTCATATGGACACTTAGAAATTCGGCAAACTTAACATTATGATGATCAAAATATTTTCGATCCTGCACTCCTTCGATTTGGTGTAGTAAGTAGCACTTTTGCTCTTAGTATGAGTCCAAGAATAAAAGATAAAGAAAGAAAACTCTCATTCGAGAATCGTTTTTTTATCGTTGACAGATCGTTTCTTTTATCTTTTTGGAACAGAAGTTAGCGACAATAGAAAGTGCCTGTCGCGTAAAAGTACACAATCTAAGTTCCCTATTGTGGTAGGCGGAGGAAACTGAGTGCCGTCAATCAATACTCTTATATATTTTACTTATTTATATGGAAATAACCTTTTTACGGTAACGTGTTTTATTTCCAGCTTTTCCATTCGTCTCTAGTTTTATGGTAAAACTAAATAAATTAGGAATTCCATCAACTTTTTCGCTCAGCACTTTGAGTGACATCAAATTGTGTTTAGAGTAGAATTCTGTTCGCTAACAGAATCTCAAAGTGCGTGCCAAGTACGGAATGTCAATTAAAGTTTATTTTAATAAAACATAGGTACTTTGTATGCCAGATAAATTCCGGCATAATTACAACTTTTTAATTAGCAAGTCTTGAGAAAATGTTTTCAGGGTCCTTTCTACGAAGTTTACCTCAAATTTGTCATGAATTTTCCGGCTGCTTTTCAAACTTGCTTACTGATTGTTAGGATCTGCCTGATTATTACGTAACGTAATTTTAAATAAATATTTAAACTATTTTTTTTTTGTCAACAATGGAAAGAAATGAAATTCCTGCGGTGATAATTTTTTACGCTTTAAACGGGTAAACAGCAACCCACATACAAGTTGTCATGTTTATTTGCTATCATCACAAAAGCGTTGATAGCATTACACCATATGATAAGTTCATTTCTGATAACTTAATATATTTTCTGCGCCTCTGTGGTGTAACGGCGCGGGTGTAGTGTGGAAAAGACCGTTAGCCGCGTGGGGTCTTGGGTTCGATCCCAGGTCGAGCAACTATTATTAAATGTTTTACAGATTATTCTGAGCACGCATTACACTTTCGGAAATTAGAATGTGCCCGAAGTGGCCATAGGCATGCCATCTATGACATCGTGGGCCTCAGTATCTTGGCTAATCGTGGGTGTTCTGGTATATCTACTGGACCGTACGATTTGTGGATGTACTAGCACACCTCTACCTACCTCTTCGGGGATAATGGGCGTGAAGGTGTTTTTATTCTTTTTTTTTTAAATATTTTTTGTGATTACGTACTTACAATACGACTACCCATGTCCATGTAATTAGCTGCACATCTGATTGTACCGATATTCTTGGGCGTGATTAACCCATCGATAACCAAAAAACATGTACTACGTATTGCTACTAGTAAGTTAACACAATTAAATACTTAACACTCGACGAAAATAAGGCGTCTTTCGCGTCGGATTTCATATCCCACACCACATTATGTATGATTTTCGCAGAAACCGGTCATTAATGCTCATTGAAAAGCAATAAACAGGACATAAATTTTAAATGGGTTTTTTATATCAATGTTGACACTCTTTTTACATTGCACTGATCTGGAATATTCATGATGTGGCCAATCCACAGTGAAACATTATATTAAATTATTTTATTAAATTCTAGAGCATGTCATGAAATGTGAAAATCCTTGATACGGCTACGACGTATA
>JAFELO010000270.1:93676-119827 GCA_017140195.1 Eumaeus atala | reverse complement strand
TTAATTGAATGGATGGAATGGGTTAATCATTCCAATTCACCGGAATGTGTATTGTATTCAATCCCTTTAATTTTCTAGTGTATTACCTTTGTTTCTTCTTCTTGCATATACTTTTGATTTTTTTTTATTCGCCGAGGATCTTCAGGAGGTTGTATCATGGGATATATCCCATGATACATTTTATTTTACTATACCTATTTCTGTGCCTGTGGCAAATTTCCTCAAAGTTTTTACATGAAGGAATAGCAAACATATAATCCTAACTTTCGATATTATAATATTAGTAGAATTTCTTATATGTTGTACTCGTTTTATAATTGAGAATATTAACTGATATCGTCTTAGCTGAATTTGGCCACGTCGGTTATCTCTGTAGAAACTAATGAACTGCGCAGGACATACTATAAACCACACGTATATATACGTATATAACGGCACAAGTGCACTCTGTATTCCCTCTTTGTCCTATTCCGATTAGGCGACAATGCGACACGACCGGAGAGATATCAGGCGTACGACCGGCGGGTTAACGTGATCTCCGAAGCACGGGGGTGTGTCACCGCCAACCCCGTAACTCCGGACTTCTTCTACAGTCCCATCCGGGATTTGAGCCCACGGCTGAATTCACGTCCGTGGCTCAACATACTTAGCACTGGACTACGAGGCAGTCGAGTTTATATCGAGTTTGTGAAACTACAAACGAGCAATTACCGACCCATTTGGTCACTACCCACGCCCATTAACATCCGCATATGCGGTAGTGTTGCCCTCCTTCACTCCAACATTGATAGCTTGAAATTCAAATGTATTTGTATTCCTGTTGCCACTATACCAACAAATAATAAAATAAATTCATCATGTAAGTAATCCCATAAAACTGACGTGTTTTCCCTATTTTTTTCTAAACCGGAACCCATCGTGCTGGCTTGTACTTCGCAGGCTGTACCAGTATTAATGTTAGAGCCATTTCGTGAATAGGAATGTGGTCTATAAAATACGTATCGATGAAATATTCGCGTCACATTTGCACGCAAATACCGACGATCAGTGAAACGTGAAATAATGCAAACGTGATAAACTTATGACATCTTTGGGGGATGTATGTCACATGTGCAATTTATTGTGTTCCGTTTATTTTTATCCACCATAGTTTGGTGCTGCTGTGAAAATTCTGTGCTCATCGATCTTCGATTGTCATCATCATCCTTATCATCGATATCATTGGGTGTGGTGCCAAGCTACAGTGCATTCGAATCGCTGGCACGTAGCAGTCGTGCGATATGAGACATCGCAAAGTGATAGATTCGTTGTCGCGTATCGTGTTTTTCCGTGACCCATCAGGAGGGGAGGCGTGAAGGGAGGTACCACATCTATATAACAATTATGTGGATGTCTTTGGGCGTATAAAAAGAGTGTTCAAAGCACATTTCATTACATTCCTAAGTTTCATCGATATTAACTAAATGTATATATTCAAGTCTGCTTGAATCCTACAATAAAATCTATCTGTCCTAAATGTGCGGATATATGTGACCGTCGGCTGTCACGCCGCAAAAGTCTTAAACTGTACGGGCACATTCAAATTAAAAACTTAAATATTTATGTTGAAGTGGTATCGAAGGGTATCTAAGGGTAAATAGATTACAAGCTGATTTCGGAGGTTTATATTATAATACCGGTTACTACACACGGAGCTCAAGTCGCAAATAATGTTAGACGCACACGATACTTCAATATGCTATTTTGAAACTTCCTGCGCATAGACGTTCTTCAATTAATTTTCAGTTTCGTTACGAAAAGGTTTTCACCATTTCTTTTTTTTTGGATTTGAAATGTGTCACGAACGCTCGATAATACTGACACTGTTTTTAAGAAATTACATAGCATATATAAGAAATATATTTACACATATGCAAAGAAAATACATTGATTAATCACGAAATCTTAAAAACTATGATATAAAAGAATACAATTTTATTATTATTATTATTATTTATCTGTCTTCTAGCACAGCAGTCGTCGTCGGCAGGTGCATGTTAAGTGACAGGTTCCTTAGTTATTATTTCCATCACGACAGTCTTCAATTAAGATTCAAGCCATTTTAGTCAGAGGTCGTATTCATCTTCACTACGGCGGAAACGGTTCGGCACGCCGGGGTAAGTACTTCTTTCACACATTAGGCTCTTACATGTCTTATACGCGATGATTATGGTGTCGCTATTGATACGGTTTTTGGTTGCCCTTCGGTTCATTATGAGGAGGTGAAGGAAAGTAGCGTAACGCATTTGTGCGTCGATAATCATCAAATGCACCCCATTTTTATTTTAATAAAAGCCTGGGTGGGGTTTAGTGGTGTGTGATGCACGCGACACATTATAGTGCCAAATACCTACAAAAACCACAGCAAGTGCCGTCAATTTCGCTTTCGGTGAGATGCCCCGGAACTACTTTTCATCGGGGCACCTCGACGGTCAGTCAGTCTCCTAAAGGACCGTCGCCTCCTCCACAGAAGGTTTATCCTGTGGTGCGGTCAGGACAACCCCACCAACTTTGGTACACCTGTACCAAATACCTATTGCAATATGGTGAACTTCCCAAATATTTCCCTTGCCACGTACGTAAAAGCGCCTCCTCCTGCCGCTCTCCTTTGTCCCGTCTTCTTATGAGAGGGATACAAAGAGCAAAACCCTCGGTACAAGCCCCGCCGCCACGACAAGGAATTATGCTTGGTAACGTAACAATTACGTTTATATTCACGATCGACAGCAGCCACCACTTGTGGCTATAATTTTTTAAATTCAATAGTCGAAAGTCCTTTAAATACACCCGCTTTGTCCCGATTCAGTAAGAGCAACAACTCTTGATTGTACCTAGTGTTGTGATAAATATTGTAACAAAGAGGAAACATATTCTTTTAATTGCAAGTAACATTTTTTACTTTAACAGTGTATTATTTTAATATACAGATATAAAACAATTAAAAATATGACAAGCATATCCGAAGCGGTCTTCATTGGCTGCAATATAGTCCTTTAAACGTTGAGACCAGTTATTAATAGAAGCATGGACTCTTTCCATGGGGAAATTCTTCACTGCTGTCGTGTGGATTGCTTCAGGGAATCCAAATTCTCATGGCGTTTAGAATAAGCTGTACTCTTTGACACTAACTACGCATGATAATCCAGCAGATTAAGGTCAGGAATAGATGAAGGGTAGTCTTCAACTCTGATAAAGTCCGGAATGTTCGTCTTAACTATTGTCCTCGTAAGGTTGAGTGGATCGAGCTTTTGATCTGGTCCCGAGTCTTGCTGGGGGACTATACTTGATTGTTGAACATAGTGTTATTAAGGGGCTTGACTGGGTAGTTACCATTATATATACCATACCATTCTTGAGAAGGTTTTCGATAGTGTTGACGCACTTGTGCCCCGATGTCACGATGTGACACCTTTTTGCCAAAAATATGGCTCAGTCACTCCTTCATAGCTAGCACCTCGCCAGACCATCTCCGAAGTCGGATAATGCCCGCATTGCATTCTGTCAACTAATTGAGATCCTTTCTTAGAGCTTTGAGCATGAATACGGTCATTTTGTTTGTTAAAATGTTGCTCAATTGTAAAAAAAATCTCATCCGTAAACAAAATTTCTCTGTGACTTCCCTTTGCGTACCACTTTAGAAATTCTTTCAATATTCAACCTTCAGCTCTTATAGGCTGCGAGTGTAAGTAGAATCATGTCTTAAATACGCGACATGGTTCTAGATGCTAACATCATTTCCCGAGATAAAATCTTTTGGTTTAGGACAGAAATTCTTTGAATACTTTCCCTAACATTTTGGTTGCATTTAGCCTCCTACCTACTTCGTGTAATGCAGTCACAGCGACTCTGTTCACATTATCACACTGCTCCATTTTAATGTCGCAAAATGTCGTACAATGTACTGGCGCCAAAATGAGAAAATATAATATTATAACTATTGTATAAAAATGACAGATTACAAATTGTAATGTTATATTTTCTTACGTAACAGAATTTATGGCCAGACGGAGCAAAATAACAGTGTTCCTTATTATGAGTTATGCATTTTAATTTAAAACGCTGCACATTGACTTCATCACTTGCTTGTAAAAATATTTCATTAATCAATGTGTCTCGCCGAGTTTATTTCTCCGATTCTACTCAGACTGGGGCCAGATTTGTACAGGGGTAAGGTCTAATTGCTAGCATACAAGGTGCTAATTTAATAATTATGTTTTGAGTAAACATATTTTCATTTAATTTCGTTTAATTTCCGGGCGAATTGAAAAAAATCGACCGTAGTTTGATTTGTATTCAATTCAATTTATCGGCTTCTTAGATTTTGTCTTACCAGAACGTCTAGTATGTGATTTGAATAAACTTTAACTTACAATGCATGCGTGTTTGAATATTGTCCAGCCCCTATCACTCGCATGACTTACACAGTAAAATTGTCCTCGAGAATATCACTGGATTTAAGAAAAGGCAATTGTCAGACGAACGAAGCCCATACCTATAAAGTATATATATTTATATATATACATAATTTGCGCTTTATATAGCCCGTAGTCAACTAAGTTCCTAGTACTCGTTTGGAGAATGGAGGCATCCCTTAAAAGAAGAGAATAACTTCCACGTGTTTATATTTATCCTCGTTATTCGTCGTATCGCTTAGTTTCCTAGCAAACTAGTTAGCTCTAGTGGCCATTAGTCTATTTTCGGCACCGAGGCTAACGACTCCTGTAATTTAATTTCTGTCGTGACACTAGATAAATCGGTACAGGTTTATAAAAACTCTATGCGCTTGTCCAGCCGATATGAATTCCAATCAACTCAAAATATATATCGCATATATCTTGAGTTGGTCGCCGCAATGAAGTGATCGCGCGTGACTTGCGGATACAGTGGCTGGATGAGTTTGTGGTTCGATTGTCGATCGATATGTTCAATAGGGCAGACAATGGACCGCATATTCATGTACGCGACCTGTCCCCGCTGCACGCGCGACCACCTGACGGGAGACCGTATCCGCGTGAACTCCCCCCCCCTCTCCGTGATCCACCAAGCGGACGAGGGACTGCGTGTCCTGTGATCCGGACGAGGATCACACATGCGCATTCATAACACACCACAACTCACCACAACCCATTCACTACTCACCACAGTCACAACACACCACACAACACACAGGCCTACATTCCCTCCCTGAGCCCATTAGCCACGATGGCAAACCCGCAAATTATTGCGGCCCCGTTACCAAGGGGATAGTTGTCCCCTCGTGACCCTACCCGGGTTATGAGGTCCACCTCGCAGGCCTCCCAAAGCTAGTGAGATGATCCACGGACAGACGAGTATGACCTACCCGTCTGTCTGTGGGTCATCTTACACGGACGGATCGTATCGTTCTATCTCACGTTCGCACGTACGCTCCATCTCAGTTCTACGCACTCGGAAACGCTTGCTGTCTCTCTCTTGCCGAAAGGTGAGGGAGTGATAGCGCCGTCCCGCTTGCGCCCCAGCCCTCTCGACCGAAACGCGGTCCGAAATACTTATTATTCCGTGCCGTGTTCGGAACTCGGTTCCGATTCAAAGTGGGGGGCACACTGTCCTCCCCCCGCACAGTCAGAGCCGGGGTTCCGCCAGGCTCTTTATTATACCCGACCCTCTACAACTTGTACACCAGCGATCTACCGCGATACCCCAGCGTACAGCTGGCGATGTTCGCGGATGACACCGCACTGTACACAAGGAACGTTCCCAGAGAGGGAGCCAGATTACTCCAAAGGGCCGTCACCGACCTCGGCGAATGGTTCCTGAAATGGAGGATAGAGGTGAACGCGGAAAAGAGTAAGTCGATACTCTTCACCCGAAACAGATCACGCGCGACAGGAGAGCTCGGAAAGAAAAAGAATAAATCGATCTACATTGTGACTTCAAGTTGACCTCGATTGAGGGCCACTTTAAAGAACTCTCTCAAAAGTTCTTCGATAGGGCCCTGAATCACCCGAATAATCTTATAAGAAAGACGATGGTGTACGATCCGACGCTAATAACCGACTCACGATATCGTCGACCGAAGCACGTATTGCACGACGCCGACGACGCGATAGCGTAGCAGTTGCTAAGTCCACCCTTACACACAAGCAAAAACACACCCAGACACGATACCGATACGAAATTCGATACCGAAGCTTCGCGGCGGCTCTGGAGAGCCCGAAGCGCACAACCGCCCCGGGTGCCAGCGCACGCGCAGGCACGGTAAGCACTCTCCCCCACAATACCAAACCAACCGCCATCATCACTCCTGACAGGCACCAACGCTTCACGCGCCGAACGCTAGAACGTTTGCAAGGCGAATTATCTTCCTCGCTCAGGCGCCGGAAGAGTACAGAGCTGTCCAGTAGCTGCTGACGGAACTTTCAAAGGTACATGCGGCGGTGCAGTGGCACTGCTACTCCCTACCGGCGGAACTCCCCACCAAGGTTGGTATTAGAGGCCTGTCTTTGGGGACGAGCACGGACAGCATCACCGCGGAGCTCACGACCCTAGCCTTCCCTGTGCGCTTCGTGCGCCACATCCCGGCGACGGGGGGCAGAGCCGGCTGCCTGTAACATGCTCAGCTCGAGCGCATGGACGGCGGGGAGCTCCGACGCCTCTACGAGCCAAGGAGCTGCTCTCAGAAGCCCCCAAGAAGAGGAAGCGGAACAGGCCTCGAAAGAGGCAGCCGAAACGCACGCTGGAGCACGCTGACCCTCCAGAGGCACGTTGACTCTTCCTCCCCCGTGTCTCGTGGAGATCGCGACCCACCAGGCTGCCAAGGAAGCAGGCGCACCGTAGCCAGCTACCCCAAGGACTACACCAGCACCCAGAACAACACCACACACCAAGCAAACACCCCAGGGCCCCATCGAGCCTATGGACACAGCCCTGCCGGAAAGTCGCTCCTGGTTCGGCACTGGCGAGCTCAGGGAGATAATCGCTGAGATCATCAGGGAGGAACTCAGGCAAGTGATCAGGGAGGACCTCACCCGTCTGCACAGGGACCCCAGGATATGACCGCACACAGCCCCATCACAGACGACTTCGACACCGCACACATCCAGCCAAAAGGGAACCGGTGATGGATCGTAAGCAATTGCGAATCATCTAATGTAAAAGTACAGGACCTCAGACAGCTCACCCAGGAGTACGACATTCACATCATACTGTTAGGAGAGACATGGTTGGCGCCTGGACAGGACCTCAAGATGGCGAACTATGCCGTGTATCGCAGGGACGAGGTGTCGCCGAGCGGCAGTGCGTACAGAGGTAAGGCAGCGCTTGTACGGCGAGATGTCGTCCATGTCGACTTGAATCTCGACATTCACCCCTGCGGGCCATACGTGCTGGAGTGCCACAGGGCAGTTGCCTATCCCCTTGCCTCTACGCGGTCTATACCAACGACATCCCGACGCTCAACAACCCTATGGGAGAGAGTGAATGGATCCTCGTCCCGAAAGCCGGAGCTAGCAGCCGGGCGAATGCAGCGGCTGCTGGATCGACAAATGGAGGATGTCCGTCAACGTGGAGAAAACGGCATCCCTATTCGTCTGCACGAGGTGCAGCATGCCGGGGCGGGGCGGGCTGGACGGCAAAGTTTTGACTTGGAGGTCTCCGGTTGTGTACCTCGGGTGCAGCATTGATCGCACGCTGCGGATAGGCACGCAGGTTGATCGAGCTATCAACCAGGCGAGGGCTGCTCGCGCCTTACTGCGACCTTTCACTACGCACGAAACTGGGGATACACATGATATACATCCGATCGTGGCTCACTTACGCTGCCCCGGCATGGTACGCGCTCACCTCCCCGAGCCAGAAGAAGCGCCTGCAAGCTCAGCTCGGGTCCTCGGTCCCGGTGATCGAGACGAGGATCACTTACTCGCACGCATAACCCACATCACACTCGGACATAACCACAGTACACCACTCACCACACCTGCAGGCCAGTAGGCCGCGGTCGCACCCCAATTCAGGCCGTATAACCTCCGCACCTCGGTGCGCAACAGCCCACTAGCACCAGTGGGTTGCCCTCTTCACCGTGGGGACAGTTGCTCCTCGCGAACAGACCCGGGTCATGAGGTTCGCCTCGGTACTCGTAATGCTCGCAGGCCTCCCCAGGCCAGTGAAGATGACCCACGGACGGGGACGGACGGGCATGACCTGGGTTCAGGTCTTCCGACGTATGCTGGTTTTACTCGGTCGATTATCGCTTTCCGTCGCTTTCCTTGGATCTCGACAGTCTTCTGGTCGCGTACCATACAAGATATTGAGGGTGTTGACGCAAGTGTCTGCTGTTATGTCCTGCAATGGGTACGCCTCAGGCCAACGTGTTGCTCGGTCGGCGATTGTGAGGCAGTATCTGTAATTAGAGGACAGTTGTAGGGGTCCGATTAAATTCAGGTGGATGTGAAGGAAACGTGTTGTTCGTGGTTGAAAGCTCTGGAACGGAGCTGCGGTATGGCGTGACACCTTACTTCTCTGGCACGATTCACATTCCTTTGCCATTTGACGACAGTTCTTCCTGACGCCTGGCCAAACAAACCTTTCTGTGACCAACCGAGTGCCTTTGCTCCAGGATGACTGAGGTTATAAGGGAGGACCTGCTCACGGAAAAATTTGGTGATAAATGGACGTGAAGCTTCTGACACATCACATTAGTCTTCAACATCGAACTCACGTACATGGAGATCCTTCAGCTTCAAGTACGATCTATTTCTCAACAGGTTTTGCAGCTCGGGGTCGGTTTGATGTTCCTCGGCCAGGGATTGGTAATCTAAGGGTAGTTGTAGCTCATTAATATGAAAGAGTGTCGGCTGCTACATTGTTTTCTCTAGCTATATACTCAGATATATCCGCGAGCCCCACGCACCATTGGACCCCACCCAGGGCCAGCGAAGGCGCGTAAATGCGGTTCCCTGCATCAAAAAAAAAATGGTTTTATAATATGTATAGACTAGCGATCCGCTCTGGCTTCGCCAGTGAATAACGAAGACAAATTATACGTTTCTTCGGAAATTGTTCTATAGAGGGGCGAAATCCGCTAAGCAAATTTTCAGAAAATCGGTCACATATAGAGAACGCTATCTGCGTTACAGTGCTTCTTTATAATATGTAAAGATTGATATTTATCTCGTCTGGTTAATAAAATACAATGTCTCACTGACGTGTAAATAAATATACACTATGTATAATAAATGATATAACATGGCGAAGCTAAATAAAGCTGTGTTTCCATTAGAGCAAATGAAAATACCTTCTGTGTCCATTGACAATATCATAATCTCTGTAGTCGATGGCTATTCTATATAAAAAAAAATTCATTCCAGAATATACCATCAAGAATATTTTCCCGTCTACAAAGAATTGTGGCTCAATATAAAACACTTAATATCTGACAATTTTAAACAGTTTTTAGTTAAATTATTGATACCGATACTGTCTGGCCCCGATGCGAACGGGTAGCTAATTGTACTTACCGTGGACGCTTTCCCTCGTACAAGTACTGAGCAGCTCTTACCTGAAAAATAATTAACCGACCGCACCTCTGTGTATATATAATATCACCATCATTATCATTATCAGCTCTTATTGGTCCACTGATGAACATTGGCCTCTTTCAATGAACGCCAAGACGGCCAATCTCCTGCTAATCGCACCCATCCCGAACCAGCTACTGCTCGGAGATCGTCTTCCCACCTGGTGAACGGTCAACCAATGCTTCGTTTTCTTAAACGCAGACTCCATTCCAGAACCTTAGTGTTCTACCATCTGATCTACTGAGTGTGTGACGTGACCAGCCCATTGCCACTTCAGCGACCTTAGGGTCAATTCATACTAGCGCAGAGTCGAAGCGCATCGAAGCGTCAATCCGAAACTTAATATAGCAAATTCACCCTTATTTCCACAATATAATGCACATATTTCTTCCAAGGAAAAAAAAGACGCGCGAATTCACGCGTATCCGAGGGAATTCGCGCGCCTGCGCGCGAGCAACTCTGATTGGTGCGCGCGCATTCGCGCGAAGCCAAGCGGCTATTAGGCGATTAGGCTGTCTGGTCAGTCGGCAATCGGAATCGGACGGAAACTGTCTTGTGTCGAAATGAATCACAATGGAAAACGACGAGAAATTAGTTTATTTGGTCCAAAAATACGAATGTTTATTTAATTCGAAGTCCAAACATTATAGAGACAAAAATTTTCGCGCTAATTCACGCGAATACGCGCGCATTCGTGCGACTTCGCTTTGATTGTGAGGAATTTGACGCTTCGATGCGCTTCGACTCTGCGCTAGTATGAATTGACCCTTATTCTTCGCGTGATGTCGGATACTTTAGTTCTCCACCTTATGACCTCGTTACGAATTGCATCGGGCAGAGAAACACCATGTACATATATATATATATATATATATATATATATATATATATAACGTATATATAATATGATGATATATAATGTAATACTGGCCTGAGAACTCTTATACCTGCTTTTATTTTATTATTGTACCATCACGCCTATTATCCCCGGAGAGGTAGGCAGGGGTGTGCTGGTACAGCCACAACTCGTAAGTTCAGTAGTTATACTAAAACATCCACGATCAGCCAAGGTACTGGGGCCCATTATGTCATAGGTGGCAAGCCTACGGTCACTTCAGGCACAAACCATTCCCGTACAATATGATGTATCCTCAGCATAATCTGAAAAATACTTAATAATAGTTGCCCGACCTGGGGAACGAACCCAGGACCCCATGCGGCTAACTGTCGTTACAGGTGACACCTGCATCCTTACACCACTGAGGCGATCAATTATTGTTTATTCTATTTTAATACAATTACCACTAAGCAGGTATATTAGTGTACTTTTATAGTAGGTCTAAGGGAAAGTAAGTAGTATATGTGTCGTTTTGCTACCGCGTTTCGTGTGGTTCGTGTGAAACCGGTGTAAGGAGGAAACGGCGGCAACGCAACTGCATGACAATAATGCCAAATGCCGCAATTATTTGTTTACGCCTAAAGACTTAAAAAGAAAAAGCAGAAAGAACATGTATGGTAATGAACACTGTAAATCCTCTAGTAAGATTTTTCCTCCTGAGAGCACTTCCCTTGTATTATTCAAGAATGAGCGATATTTGATATAATCGGAAATGAGGGTTTGAGTTAATTGCCCTTTAATGTTTAACTTAGTACGAGTATGTACTTAGATATATTAAGTCAATAATGAGAAAAGTTATGAGGATCTCTGCCTCAATCGAATTGTAACATGGAATATGTTTCTTCTAATATTTGGCGGAGCCCGTTTTTTGTCTATCGATAACCATGTCACTTCAACCATAGTTGAAATAAATAACAAAAAACAGGTTAACACTTTGATACTTAGAGTTGGTGCGGAACCAGGGGAAGTACCCCTTCCTCAGAAGGCACCACAGAAAAGTGGTTCTAAGTCGTATCAGATCGAAAATACTGAGGGAGGCAGCTGGTTCCACAAGACAGTTTTATGGTAGAAAGTGTTTGCGTGGATAGTCTGAATGAAATAAAGGCAAAGAGAGGGTTCCTTTTGGCGCAGTCGGGTATTAAGGCCACGGGTGATGATAAACAGGGTAGTGGGATTTGATACCGTAAATAAAATAAATAGTACAAAAGCAGGACTGTCACAGGTCCTATAGGAACATTGTAGCTTTCTTCTAGGCTTCCATTTATATGTACATAATTCAAGCGTGAAGATTCTTGCACATATCTATGTAGTACGGATCATTACATCCGGAGAGTCCAACTGAGTTAAATACCACATACAAAGTTCTTGTAAACTAACAAATTCTCGAGGACTCTGTGTTCATTCATAAGGGTCGTGTTTATTTATATTCAGACGGGGACAAAATGTACACAAAATAAATATTCAATATATTATAATGACCAAAAATTTCTAACAGATATTTTAGAACATAGTCCTAAATGTTTTACTTTATTTACTATACTAAGAAGGTCCACTGAACTGATTCTATATGTAAAATATTTCTGGTAGTTACATGGCTATCCATAAACATTGTGCATCATTCTCTTACAGGTAAAGACTACAGGATTAGACATTTCATAATGAGAATTAGTCGTATAACAAAGGAGGAATGGTCATAAAATCAAAAGATTAATAACTAATTTAAATAGTAGCAATATAAATTACTGCAGTAGCTTTTATTATATGAGGGTTGTTTTAGAATAGAATATATAAAACTTTTACTTGTGACTGGATAACCTAAAAACAATTACTTCCATTTTATTGCTTTGTTCTATAGAAGTATAATAGGATGCAGTGCCATGCTGCCATGCAACCAAATTTGGTTGACACTACCTGTTGGCCTATTCGAGGGGAGAAGGATAAGAGGCCAACGCATTCGTATGAAAACTATAATGCGGATATCCGTGGTCCGTACGTAGTCCTCTAAACCCCACGATATCTCGTTTGCCTCTTACCCTATATATTTAATTATGAGCAATATTCTTGTATACGCGATGTTATGTAACGATAAGTTTCTTCTTTGTCTAATAATGATAGTACAATATGTTGCCGAAATTCCCTTGACAGCCAGGTCGGATCCATAATTCAGCTAAATAGAGTTGTTATGTTCGTAAGTAGACTTATTTGAGTGAATTAAAATAATTAATTCAAATAAGTCCCTAAGTGTGCTATACGACTTAGAGAATTTAATGCAACAGTATCGGGCAGATTTTTATATCTATAAAATAGGATGTCTCATGAATCTGTGAATAATTTCGCATGGAGTGGATAATTTCCTATCCTCTCTCATCCCCCACGGCTTTGGTTGAACTGGTATTTGATTTATTATTTACGTTCCAACAAAAAGATTTTTTAAAATAAAAAAAAATCTCTCGTAATTTGAATAAAAACTTTTCTATTTACGATGTTCTTTACAATATTGATAGGAAGGGGAATTTCGCATTCCCAGTAGGTAGTGAGACCTAAAACAGATTGATATTTTAATTTATTTCTATCCCTTGTGAAGTCTATTTTTATAACAACAACACATCATAACGCCAGTTCCCCCACGGGACAGGCACAGGGAATGGAGCGCCACACGTCATGATACTTATATACCTGCCTTGTCTCCTCCACTTTCGAAACTCTCTTCATACAAACACGCCGTTTGCGAAGACTCCAAACTCCACCTTCGGACAGTACCCGACCAATTTGATCGCGGTATGTCAGTCTGGGTCTTCCCCGGTATCTACATACTTCCAAATTCGCAGTGTATATCCTTTTCGTTAACCTTACATCCATCATTCCTTCTACATGCCCGAACCATCGGATCATGCCCTTTCCCATTTTAACACCAATAGTTCCATAAATTCCTAATCTCCCTCTCACTCCTTTATTACGGACGCGGTCGGCAAGAGTTACGCCAAATACTTTTCGTAGCGACCTCATCTCGACCGCGTTAATTCTACTTTCATGCCTTTCCTGACATACTTGTCGGGTCAGTACTCGTCGCCTAAATGGGATAAGTATTTACTCGAAGCCCGATAGGTAAATTCTGCCCTTGACATATATCCAAACATTCCGACTTCTCCTGTAAATAGGTATAGCGTGTTGTTGTTTGTAGTTTTAAGCATTTTAACAATAAAAAGCTACAAATACAATAACAATAACCATACAAAAACAGTTGCCTACTGCTACCAATGTAGTTGTTTCATTCCTTTTCTTTTTCTTTGTGATTCTTTTAAATAATTAGTACAGGGTAGTCAGTAAATATCCCGGCACATCTCTTCCCGTATGTGGGATAAGAGGCGGTATATCCCTTTTTCGTCTCCCTTATCTAGACTTCTAAGCTCGATGAACTGTCAATGCAGATTTACCTCGAAAAAATCTGGAAAAGAAATATATGATATTGCGACTTACGGTATCGCAGACGAAACCAGGCTATTCAGTGAAAATTCTCTCCTCTCTCTCTCTCTCTCTCTCCTTATTTATTTTTATTGTTTATGCATTAAATAAGTTTCCTACTGGAGCACGATACTAGATGTACACAAGTATAATGATATTTACATCCAACCTGGTGCTCTAGTGGTAAACATGCTCAACCCCAGATTTTGACGTTAAAATTCGAGTCGCGGATCAGGCCAAAAATTGTAATTGGGATGTTTTAATTTCGAATAACGGCCCAGAGGTGAGAATTCGACGGCTCTTCTTTGACATAGAGAGCGCGTGTAGCTGTCGGTGCTGTGCCTGGTTTCTCGCAAGTGCTGGTTGTATATTGACTGCCTTCCCACCGAAGGTATAAGATAGAACACTAATAGGTCCTGCGTAGTTTGCTAGTCTGTAGAGCAATCCTGCCTTAAACGGAATTTGCGCCAGATGTTCCAGAGTACACTAGTAATTACGTATTTCCTTTAAACTACTGCTCACTATGCTACTATATAAGCTAAACTGCTGCCAACCACGAAAAATCAGATAATTCATGCCCACGACCACTCCGTCCAGATGATGAAAATATAAAGAAGAAGAAAAAAAGAGGGGGAGTGAAGGCAACACATCTGCATTACAATAATGCATTCGTTTATGAGTGTCGGTTGTCGTCATTAAGCTTTGATTGCTCGTCTGCCTACACCTATACTATAAAAAAATAAAAAGGAGTAGCCCCTTCAATTTCAATTAGCACCACCTAGATAAGGATTTCGACGTTTTCTTTATTTTCTTATTTACGCGAAATACACATTTTGAGCCATCGCCGGCCCTGGGTGGGTTTCAGTGGTATGTGGGACATTCCCCTCGGTTCAATTGGCTTCGCCCAGGCTACTGAGCACCACCGCCACGACAAGGCTTGAACCAGGGTGGAGAACAATATCTACCCTAATCTAATGGGACATTAAAGGCAGTATTGCTGATCTCAACAACAACTATATATCTCCACGCCAGGAGTGGAGTACGCTCCCTAGTGGTATGGCAGAGAGAACATACGTCACGATCCTTACATAACTGCCTTGCCTCCACCACATTCATTACTCTCTTCATACAGACGAGCCGGTTGCGAAGTCTCTTGACACCACCTTCGGTCAATACCCGATCAATCTGATCCTGGTATGCCAGTATTGGTCTTTCTTGGTTCCTAAATCCTTCCATATTCGCATTGTATATCTGTTTTGTTAACCTTTCGCCTGCCTTTTTTACTACATGCCCGAACCAACGGAGCACAGCCTTTCTCGTTTTTACACCGACACGTTCTTTCATACCAAAGCTCTCTCTCTCTGTATCTCTCTCACCCTCTCCCTTTCTTTTTTTATTCATTGCTGATATTGTTTTTAGATAGAGCTTGTAAATACATGTAATTTTTTATGAGGTTTAAAAAGAGACTTCTGGCAAATCACTAATGGATGAATATGGAAAATGTTGTCAAAGTTTCGATGGTTAAATAATAATATATTTGTTTAGGAACACAGCATGGCGTCACACCAATGCGTTTTCAAATTTTTTCAAAGTATTTACATCTAGAGATGCGAAGTTGCGCCCTATTTCTGACAGAGCCGGGCTACCTCAATACAGGCGGCTGAGGGTAACCGCGGGGTTTTAGTGGGTATTTGGATAACCGTGAGTCCCACACACCCATCGGATCCCACCCATGTTCGGTGGTAGTCTGTAAGTGTATTTTTCCACGAAACAAAGAAAGATCCTGTATAATTTAAGTACAAGTAAAGATATGTGTAGTATTTGCACACCGGTGGACGGCTAATCTGCACTCATTACGGACTCAACAATACGCAATCGTGTATATGAATACTAAAAACTCCTTATTGACACATTACGTACGTTACATAGCTGTATATATTAGTAATAAACTGCATGTCAACTAGCATACACTTGTAGATACATATAAATGTGCATTAAATAATTAAATAAATTCTATCGTGTTAGATATGTCACGTCGAATGGGCTACAATATTCACGTCCTCTCGACTATGGCGTGTCGTAATTAGCCGTGGATTATTTATTGTACTGGGTTATTGTATTACGCGGCCACATGATTTCTTGGCAGCGTGAAGAACTGATTGACGATCAAACAGAGGTACGTGCAGACTAGAGGCGTTCGTCGAAAATAGAATAAAAATACAAGGAAAAGGCTGAATAAAACATTAAAAAAAAAAAACCGGTATAGTACGCCTTTCACATTTGTAGTCTGCGAAAACTAATAATATTATGATAAAAATATTTTCGTAAGTAATCGTATTGAATGTTCAACTGGTGAGCAAAGACGTGACCTACACTACCTTGTAATAAAAATCATAGATTTTTAAGAATATGCATTTGTATTACAAATATGCATATATACGAGTTCGACTTCACAATAAATAATGCTATATGATAATCATCATCATCATCATCAACCCTTATCGGTCCACTGCTGGATATAGGCCTCTTTCAATGAAGGCCAAGACGACCGATCTCCTGTTACTCGCATCCATAGTGGACCGGCTAATGCACGGATGTCGGCTCCCACCCGGAGAATGCTGTATGATATTATATATGTTTTTATCTTTCTTTATTTCACCAAATAACAAACTTCGATCGCGTACTTTTTCGAATCAAAAAAAAAAAAATAGAAAATTTCTTTTGCTGAAGATTCTACACCAGAATATGTACCAGTCTTCAGACGAATTCTATCCCATATCTTACCCAGGCTCATAAGCTATACAACAAAAAAATTATATCAAAGCCTACGAAATATTATAATCAAAGCCTACGAAATACCATCATGATAGGTATCGGGTCCCATCATGGTTCAGCCCTCGTAGTGGCCATGGGGCTCAGCAGTCTGGGGTGAAACCAGGGGAAGCCAATTGAACTGAGACGGCTGATCTTTGCGCCGCTCTTGTAAGTGGAGGGGGCTAAAGAACAGGAGGAAGAGGATGGGGCTCTTTACACACCTCTCTTATGAAGACCAGCAGAAGGAAAGGTATTCGCACACTGGGCAAGGGACGAGGATGAGAACCTCACCGAATTGCACTATCCTGAAGTTGGTGGTGTTGTCCTGTGGTGCATGGCCACCCAGCTGTGGAGGAGGCGTCCGTCCCTGAGGGTACTGACTAGCCGTCGAAATGCCGTTTTTGTGGTTATAAGACAGGATGGACACATGGATGCTATGTATGTGTGAGACACTTTATATAGTGTCATACGTAGCATCCAGACATCCACAATTGGACCACACTGAGGGTTAGTAAAGGCTCGAAAATTCGTTTCCCTACGTAAAGGATAAACAGGATAGGTATGGGGACGTCCATTAATTAAGGAAGGTGTTTCTGGCAATTTCTCGAGCTTTCGAGAGGCAAATATATATATATATATTGTGTGTGTGTGTGTGTGTGTGTGCGTGTGTGTGTGTGTGTGTGTGTGTGTGTGTGTGTGTGTGTGTGTGTGTGTGTGTGTGTGTGTGTGTATATGCTATTTGGCGTCGGTAGCAACCACAACCACATCACACCTACACGCGAGTTTCCTAATGGGGTAGGTAGAAGTAGGTAAATGGGATCGCAATGTATTTAGAGTGTAATAGCAGTCCGTCTCGGCTTCAGGAAATATAGCAAAAATTCATCGATTTGCAAAAATACAAAAAATATTTTAGTTTCGGCCTCGTAAACATAACGTGCTATATTACAACAAATTAGAATTATGACAGAACAATGTCTATCGGGACAGCTAATTCTCAATAATTTTTCCGGCCATATAAGGATTTGCTATGCAATTTTTCATACAAAATTGGTCACATTATCGAAATTTTCGTAGTGATCAAAAAGTCGTAGAAAATGTTATATAGGCTATGTTTGTCGTAGCGATAAGGTAGGATTTTTGTGTTATTTGTATTTTCATATAGGTCGGCGCCTATTCACTGCAAGGAAACATAGTTTATTTATCCCGCTAGTTTAGTTGACGCTTAATATCTAGATGTTAATTACTATGGTACTGCTGCTTCTGGTCACCTTTATGATACGGTCTGTAGTTCCAAGATGAAATATGCGAGCCCACAGACATAATACTTCGTTAGATATACACTTTTGTGGATATGACATGTTTGAATTAATTCTCTTCTGCTCACTTCTTCATTTTTAATATTATATGGGAATGAAAAGGCAGCATTCGCGTAAAAAATGTTACTAACGTACCTTTTAGAGCATAGACAAACAAAAATTAATCGGAGCCTTTTCGCGACAGCCGAATTATATTGCTTTTTTCCTCCTCTCCTCCTCCTCCTTAGCTGTCCCCTCCAATGGATCGCCGGCTAAAACCGCACTAAACGCGATTACGTAGCTATCACTTAACTGCGGTTTCTTATGAGCGAGAGGTTCCTCTCCGGTCGTGCCTGCCTAATTCATCTGAGACGCAGCATGGCACTTACTAAAATGGTTTGGTCATATACTGATACAATTAAGAATAACCACATTGCGTTCGTACTTTTGCCGCCGCGTTTTACCCTCTGCAGAGGGACGAAAGTTTACACTTTCTGCGTAGGTCGGTAAAATATTTTTTTACGAATATATGGATTTTATCTGATATCGGGTTATCTGCTAACTGGTCCGTACCTAGTGGATGTAAAGAAAGAGCTAAATGTACTAAACGTTGGGTTGACCTGCCACTCGTACTCGTACGAATTCTGAAGGCAAAAAACAATTATAAGGTAGAATATAAAAATTGCTTTCTTGAACAACAAGTGAATGATTTATCAAAAATTTACGTTTCATTGAGCGTCGCGGGTCGACGATTAGCCGGATTTAATACCGCTGAGTGTACTTGCATCAGCAAGTTTTCGCCGCTATACGACATTCAATAAAGCTAGCCTTATAGAAATAAAGTGAATTATTATCCTCCATTTCTACACGTGTAGTTTATTTTTTATTTGCAATCAAAATACTTGGCCTAATTTCATACTTGTATCGAGCTACCTAAAATCAAGATTTGTACAATACGACTATGTCATATATATCACTTGACCGGTTCCTTAATTTTACAGTGGCGGCGACTTAGGTACGTGTGAATTCCCCGACTACGCGGTATTTATCATGCTAACCAGTAGCCAGTATGTACGTATGTTACAGTGTTCTATAATATACCCTGTGATGAATTATGTTAAGTGAGTATAATTCATACGTCCATACTCATCTGGAACAGAAATAAATTTTCCACTACACAAACGCTACATAGGTAATATTTATTACATTGTACGTATAATATGTAGTTTTGAAGATATTAACATTCTTTACTTGCCTCAGTTTTTACTTATTCAAATTTCATTCACAAAAACAATCTCCAATCTTAGCTATAGTTTATATTTCAGAAAGTATTCACATAATTACATAATATTTAATAGCATTTGAGTGTTGCACACGATTGATTCACTGTACCATTACAGAATATGCACATAGGTACCTAGTGTTCATTTTAGTCTAAACTCATGGTATTTTAAATTATCGTTTCATTTTCTTTTCTGTAGTTTTGTTTGTATATTTATTATCATTTATATACTATAATATTATTATTATTACTTCGTTATAACTGTCCTATGTACGTCGTATTACTTTATTGTGTCTTACAATAAGTAACCGTACATATATTAAGAAATGTGTAGCAGTGTGACAATTATTAGATAAATAAAGTTTTATTCTATTCTACTTTCATTTTTCTCCCATGAAAGTTAGTGATTTAATATAACTAATTGATATTCATAACCCTAAATAACCATACACCGTTCATGATAACAAAAACGATAACACATCTAAACCTGGCGTCCCTAATGGTGTAGGAGGTAAAGGAAACGGATTGAGAGTGCAAACCATGATGCTTTCGTTCGCATCCCACGTGCCTTTCCGGCATTTCGCACTCCTCTACTCAGTTCGCTGACTATTCATGATATTATAACATACGTGTGGTTTTATCACACCCGTTAGCCTAGGACTTGTGTTACGGGTACTAGAGAGCAGATATATACTTTAGGGTTTTATTATAGATACACATCCACGATATAGGCGGGATTAGAAGCTTCAATCTCTGGCGTAACACGCCAACGTAAAAGAACAATAACAAACACAGCTAAACAATCCATCATCCCGGACCTATTTCAGCCGGTCCGTATTTTAAACGGCTCTCGTTTGAATTTATTCGACTGCACATAGCTCATGTGGGCTTAACAACTAACACAGCGCATATTTAAAAATACCATAAATTGAATTGCCATTCTCGGGCTTCAAATATTAATACAAAACGAAAAATACATTTATTTTTTATATTTTTTATATGGTATTTATAGGATATTGCTTCCCCAACGAGTGGCGACGACAAACTGTTATTCGCCTGGGTGTCAAAGTGATACAAGACTAAATCGCAGCAGTTTTGAAAAAAAAAAAATGTTGTGTGTTTGTACCGCTTCAGTAGCTGTTTCGATTTTAGCACACTATTCATCTTTAATTTATCGGATAAGAAATGGCCAGTGCGTCACTTATAGACTGCAAATCCTAAGTCATCTCTTGAGATACGCGACATGGTTCTGGGTGCTATCTTCATTTCCTGAGATAAAATCTTTTGCTTTCGGACATTATTTTCCTTGCTGCGCTTGATAACCTTTTTCATACGAACAGTATGTGGACGACCAGACTTTTCTCTGTCACAAACAGAGGAAGTCTCATTGCACCCATTAACACACACCGGTACACAAACATTTGACTAATACTACGATACACGTGGTATTAGTCAAATGTGCGTGGAGGGTTTAAAAAATTGCATTTGGCTCTAAACCAGTATTACAGTCACAGTGATAATGTTCTCTATATCACGCCACTCCATTTTAATATCGCAAAATAATAGATCCTTACATTTGAAATTGGCGTTGTTCGTACTGGCCACATTAATCACGAACTTGCCCTCTTTGGTAAAGCATTCCAAATTCAAATTTGTACAGCTACTTATTCATATATTGGTGCCTCGATGACCATCATTCATTTGTTTCCTTTCATTCTGTTTTCTTCTGTTTGCGTCACTCATTTTACAAACTGGAAAAATTAGAATATCGCATTATTTACGAGTAGAGTTCGGTCTCAGCACTAGTGCTGCGGAAACGACTCCAAGGGCGAATTATGTATATGGTGGTCGTATTGCAAAATAGAACACAGTTCGTTTTCGGTTCCAATATTTTAGGTCTGGAAATTTCGACCTGCAGAACAAGCCCCGTGGACGGCCTCAGACCCAATTTGACAATAAAGAGTTGAAGGTAGGCTTTTAGGTATGGAAGCGGATCCATCGAAAACAACGTCCGAGTTTGCTGCAGGCTGCGGTATTAGTGATAAAACTTTTATAATTCACTTGAAGCAAATCTGGAAGATTAAAAAGTTTGACAAGTGGGTACCTCACGAATGGACTGAAGCAAACCGGCAAACGCGCGCCTACTGCTGCGTTACATTACTAAACCGGCACAATAATGAAGTCATTTTATACCTGTACCAAACAATGGATCGGAATCCAAGCGGTTTCGATTAACGTAAAGAATCGGAATAGTTGGCTCCTCGTCAGCCATACAAATCCTGCCCCAAGGAAATAATTTAACACCAAAAAGTTACTTGTAAGCATTTGGTGGACTAGGGTCGGTATTGCTCATTACAGTTCTCTCATTCTGGCCAGTTAATTATGGCTGATGTATATTATCGGCAAATGCAAACCATAATGGAAAAGCTAGAGGCTGAAAAACCTGAGCTAGTCAATCGCTCCACACCACTGCTGCTTCGCGACAAAGTTAGACCACATACTGCTCAAAAGACAGGTGCCAAATTAGAAGAGCTTCAATTCCGACTGGTTTTCTTAGTAAAGGGGATAAGTGAACTACTTATGAGATGGCAGAAGTGCAATGAAAGCAATGGATCATACTTTGATAAATTAAATATGTTATATTCGTCTTTTTTGTCCCTACTATGCAAAACGCCAATTTCATATGTAAAGACCTAATATTGTGCAATGTCTTGGCGCAAAAATGAGGAAACACAATGAACAAGCGTATAAAAATGGCAGATTCACAATTGAAATGTAATATATTTATTTTATAATTGTAACTGTATTTATGGCCGGACTAAGTAATTACCCGCTCCGGTGGGTATAACGAATCGTCCAATGTATATATGACATATTTGTAATCTATATACTATATGGGTTGTATACCATTTTATACATTATTTATTATTTTTTTCGAATAAGTTATCATAACAGTTATTTTTGTTTAATAGCATTCTACACATTCTTCCCAAAATATACGTTCCGATAAGCTATGATTATAATAAGACGTTAAGAACATACATTATCAAATACTTTAAACAATAACACAGTGACGTATAAAAGAATATATATAATATATACATATATATGACCATTCCATGTTTAATTCTAATGATAAATTATTGACAATATTTGTGTCAAAATGACATTGCTTTTTGTACACTCCCTTGAAAAATCGACTATAGGCCACATGACTTACTTATCTCATGAGTAAGGTATACTTTGCAAGAAAAATGTTTGTATCATATCTACAACTCATTTACAACTACATATATAGGTTTTGGACAACATGGACGTTTTTGGATGACAGGTGTGTATGAAATAGGGAATCCTGTTTTTTGTAAATTAATGGATGTATCATATTATTTTATTTGCCATGTTTTTTCATACCGTGCGTCTGAAATCGTTTCTTGAAGGGTAAACTCAAAAAATATTACTAACAGTTAGTTCAGCAGGTAGGCGTGAAAATAAACTGACTGACAGTCAGGACTTGCAGTGCAGAAGAATTTCTCCATGGAAAGGGACGTGCTTCTGTTGATAACTGTCCTCAAAGTTTAAAGGAAGATATTATTACAGACAATGGAGACTACTTCCAATAAGCATTTTGTATTTATATTTCTTTTATATTTATGTATCAAACTAATACACTGTAAAATAAATTAATATTACTTGCAATTAAAAAAAATCTCTTTGTTACAGTATTTATGACAATACTGGGTATTTTGTGTACTTCAGACATCACCAGCGTTGGGTACAATATTAGTCAATAAAGTGGCATGAAGAGCCTGTTCTTTAACCAACGGCACTAACCATTATATATCGTTACGATAACTGAAATTTCGGTGACCTGTTTAAACTTGGACCAAGATATTAAAATAGTACAGAGAAAAGTTATTATAATATAAAATATTTGATAAATCAAATTAACCACTAATTTTATGCCATGCATTTTACCACAGGAACCTGGTCCAATGATTCTTTTGCAAAAAGCTTTGGTGACGGGAGTCAACAAATCTTCGAAGGCACCTTGAACCGAAACCTTGAAAACATTTGATTTTTTTTCAAAAAAATAAGTATGGAAGACATTCCAACCGTGTTTTCTGCAATTTAGCTATCATCTATCTTCAAGTAAGTTAATTTGATACCACCGTAAAAGACACCTACGGTGTCGCGTTTCTTACGGTTTGTGAGTAGCCGATGGCCCATGGGGTGGAGATGAAAACGAGGGCAACGCGTCGTCATAATTAAGTCGTTAATCATTGAGAAGCTCCGATAAAAAAAGAAATGTGGTCGTTTCGGTCTGAACAAAGGACGCATGAATTATTCCGCTTCAAAAATTCTTACCTGTGCTGGCTGACGATTGCAGTCCATACTTCACGTCGTATTAGATCTCGAGAGAACTTAAAATATTTAAATCAGGAATAAAATGCTCTAGTAAAGTAACTCGTAGCTTTCGAGGCACGCACTACAAAAATCGATATCAACATTCGAAAAGATATCATAAGGGAGGGCAGTAATGATAAGTACTGAAGAAATTGGATTGTTTTATATTTCTAATGTAATAATAGGTACTGCACACATATACGTTGCTATACTTTATATTGTAATAATACTTATAATTTATATCTACATTTAAAAAATAAGAATTAATGCGATTTACTCCTTGTGGATGTCGATAAATGACTGTGTATATTAGATGAATAACATTTTTAAACAAAATATAAAAGAAGCACCGAAAGTCATACAGTTACTAATTAAAAAATAATATACAATAATAAAAAATCGACTCCTCTAAATAAGGACAGGGCCATACATATTATACGACTAAAACAAAAGAGACATGTCATGCATTGCTCCTTTATAGAAAATGCGGTCTCAATGATTTGCAGTATTATACTGGGTGCGTAGAGTTATGATTCAATTTAAATCTAATATTACTTCCCATGTTTAGTCGTATAGACTATAATAATAAATATATAAACATTTTTAGCAAAATCCCGTATTTTTTTCTTTTTAAATGCTATGTTTGATCTATCTACCATAGAGTTTTTCGGCATTTTTCGCGTGCGTACTTTCACGTGAACGAAAAAGGACTAAATTGAAAGAAGTTCAAATCTTTAAATATTGAACATCTTTTATACGGATGGTTTTGAGCCGCTTACGTATTATTGTAAATCAATAGATACAGCAATAAGGCAGCGAGCGTAACGCTTTATGACTTTTACATCGCTGTCCTTTGCGCGTTTCACTTCGGTATTGAGTGCTCGTTGACATTTTATAATAATCCTGTGCCTCACTTTAGAGGGATGTGTGTGGGAATACGTATATGCAAAACTTAAATATATGCTATATTTTATGGGTAAGGTGAAAAAAGCTCTGACTGTATGTTTGTCTCTTAAGAAAACAAATAAAAATAATTAAATACAAATATTTAAGACCTTCTACCTTATTCGCAAAAGCTTACTTTGTCGCCCAGGCACTTGAGCTTAACGTCCAGCCCAATCTCCGGGCACATCAAATAGCGGCGGAATTTATTTGTAAGCAAATTCGACCTCGTTCGGGATGTACATTTGATGGGGTTAGCGTAACGAACTGTATATCGTGTGGCAAATTGTGACTTTCATTTCTCCCGGCCGCCTCACACTTCCGCTCGTCTCAGACCGTTTCGCCAGTCACGTGTTGTTGTCCTTGTTTATTTCCTGAATATATGTTATTTCTTCTGCAAAATATGATAAGGGATTCGGAATAAAAAGTTTCTTCGGTAAAGGAATTTGTACGGAAAATAGTTTCTTTGGAAACAGAATTGAGTTTTCTTTAAAATTAAAAGTGAGAATTAAACGATAATGAAGTTAAGAATCGGGGTTTTGGTATCGGTAAAGTTATTAGGTACGAAGTATAAAGATTATGTTATGTTTGACTTCTTATTCGTCTACATTTACTTCAATTGTGTTAAAGTGTTTTTTCTAAATAGTTGGTGACAAAGTTGATTGGTAATTATTTAATGTACAAAACGCAAATGACAGCTATGTAATTGACGTAAAATGACAGCTATGTAATGACGTATGGATGACAATTTGATATTTGTAAGAAATCAATATTAAAACTAATTCTATTAAATAAATAATTAAGAAGTGGATTGAAGTGAAGTGAAGTATAATTAAAAGTGAAGTGAAGTTTAATTAATAATGCCGCGACCAAGACGATCGAATCTTTCCCGTCAAAGCCGTAATGCAAGAAGAATACAAAATACTGCAAATGAAAGGACTGAAGGAGAACAAGAAATTGCACGTGAACAGCGCCGCGATAGTATGACTCGACTTCGTGCTTCTCAATCACGAGAGCAAAGTGAAGCAGCCCGAGAAACAGCTCGGTTGGCAATGCAGAATCTTTGAGCGAACAACAGATGGCAACAAATAGATAACGCAGATTGCGACGCAGAACAAGATATTTAGGTGATTTGAATCGAGCAGCGTTTCGATATGATTGCAGCAATGATTACAGCTTGCATCCTATTGCATTGGGCAAATGGACGTTGTTTGCGAGTATTGTGGTGCATTGAATAAGCGAGGCCTGCCGCACGCACAAATTCTTATTTGGTTAATGGAAAGAATTCAGCTTGACCAAATAGATGATATCATATGTGCCGAGATTCCTGATCATGAAGTCGATCCAGACCCACATGATGTTGTTACTACTAATATGATTCTTGGACCGTGTGGTGCCATCAATCCCCAATCACCTTGCATGGTCGATGGAAAGTGCTCTAAACGATATCCACGGAAATTA
>JAFELO010000270.1:60489-89317 GCA_017140195.1 Eumaeus atala | reverse complement strand
AAACACATTCCAATAATTTTACGTATTGAAATATCGGTGTTTCGTGAAATTTGGGGGACCTTTTTTATATTCAATAAAGAAATATGTTAGAAACTAAAGTATCAGAAACAAAGGGGAGCCTAAATTTTCACGCTTACGCAGCGTAGCGCGCTTGGACGCACCGCTTTGTATATTATTTAGCGCTACAAATCACACCAGATGTCTCACCGAGGAGAAATGAAAATTGAGATACCGAAGTCATGTTCCCGAAAATATATCTTTCTGATATTCTCGGCGCAGGACCATCGACGGACATTGAGATCAAATCACGGCAGCGTTTCAAGCGCGAAGCTGAAGCCCCTTAATGCGACTAAATCTGGAAATATTTTGACACGATATCTTTAATGTGTATACTAGTAGTGATAAAAAGTGATTGAGACGTATCGGCTATCAATTTAAATACAATATTTACATGTATATTTTTATGTGACGGCATCACTAGCTTTGCCCCGCGGTTTTAACCGCATAAATTCTATCCCATTGTGGTATCATGTTATCGAGGTAAATAGTAATTTCTATGATCTTCATATTGTAATCAATCTATCATCTACACGTAATTTCATCCAAATCCGTGTAGTTGTGTTTTGCCGTAAAGAGTAATATATATACATAAATTCTATCGTTTTGTAATGGAAATCAGGATATGTATTATTTATACAGGCTTATTAGCCTATTTATCCGAATAAATATATCATATTTCTTAAATATAAAAATAATATTAATTATTGGGTATTTATTTTCTCATATTAATGGGCATCAGTCAGGTCCCCTGGTTAGTATGCTAAGAAATACAGGAAATATAGAAACGTGGTCCGTAATTTTAGTATACTGCTCACATTCAATTCGGTTTCTATAAAATGCACAGTTTTCACAGGTTTCTATAAAAGCCTTCATTGGCCTATTTAGAACTTATTTATCAAATCAACTATGAATTTAAGTTTCTCAAGTTACGGTTAGAACTTCTAATTAATATGCAGTGTCTAAGTGGAAAGCATCTGTAATGTATGCTCTCCGAATAATATTATAATATTAACATAATAGAATGTGTTGCGTTGGGTGCCTTAACACAGGATTATACGTTGACAGCATTAATTTACAAAAATACAAGACTTACGACTTCATATTGAACTCTCACTGTAAATCATCCGTGATTGTACATGAACCTTTGTTTTTTGTAATATCAAGCTAACGTATATGATTTTAAGTCGTTTTTACAATGCAGATTATATTTAAGAGACTTCCCTAAAATGTCAACCTTTAGCACGTGTGTTTAAGTTGTCTTTACAAAGTGCATAATTTGACAGTTGTACATCTTTTATATAGACAGTTTTGAGACGATCACTGTATATCTTGGTATCTCTCTAAATATATGGTTGACACATATAAAATAAACAGACTTGTTATACGTGGGAACCGGTCCGATGCCAACAAGCAAGTGGCTTACACGCCGCAATACGTGCAAACACTACAGTATCGACTACTTTTTGATGCAGTTTTTTTTTTCATTTGAAAGCCAGTTTCCTTGGGGTTGTTCTTAGATATGTATAGAGTAGAAATAATTCCCGTGGGTTTTGAGGTATCAACACGTTTTCTAAGGCAATCTTTTTATTCATAATATTTGGTTGTATTTGGTATTTTAGTCCACAAGTAATTTCAAAATAATAGAATAAAAGCTTGTTAAAACTAAATAAGAAAGCCTAAAGTAGAATTTATCTAACTGAGGGTTAAACGTGGTACGCTCGGAAGGAAAAACGTGGGAGTAAAAAATATCTAATATGAACTGATTAAAGAAAAGGTCAAAAACAAAATTTTATTTTACGTAGAAAACCAAATATATTACTTTATTCAATTTATTTTTCACTTTTTAATAATAATATTTGTTTATGTCCCATCGCTAACCAATTCACTGAATATAAACTGGGAAATTAAGATAAATGCAAGTATTATAATGGAGCTGTGTGTTATTCCTGAATAGTTATTGTGACCTTCCAGTTTTTCGCTCCATTATCACATCCTGGATGTCATCTAGGTACTTGATAAATCAAACAGACCGAACGTACACATGATGCGGTTCCGATATTTTTTACAGCGTTCCCATAAACACCTTTCTAGTTTGGAGCTAAGCTAAGGTGTAAAATCCTGGTTAGTCCAAAATCGTAGATCGTTTTTGGACTAACCAGGATTTTATCGAGTCGTCCATACATGAACCGTTTTAATTGGTTGTACTAATAACAAAATAATATTCGTAAGCGAAACATGCTGTAAAATTCATTAAGCTGATACACAGAGAAACGGAAATCAAGCCGAAATCCTTATGAGTAGTCTCGTAGCGGCTAATTTTCAGAAAGGCGTGAAGGGGACTGTTTTATTCCTTACACAAAGCGCCAATAATGCGCGCACGTTCGTTGCACCAGCCCGCAATTATATTTGCATATGACCATCTCTTACTTCAGTGTACGTTGGACGCAATAATACAAGGCGCTGGACCTAGACCTAGAGCCAATAACCAATAATAGAAACCAATGGCATTTGTCATACCACACTTGATTGGTTTGCCCGCGTTGATTTCGTATTGATGTATAAAATTTTTTGTACACGTTTACATTCTATATGAGTTTTTTTTTTCATATGTTTGAAGCCATTCTTTATTTGTAACAATTGTTACCATGTCAGCATCAAATCAAACTGAGCCGATATGGCCGTGCGGATATCTAAATAAGTTTTCTTTCTATTCGGTAATCCTCCATCTTTTTTACCTTTAATTGCATGACAAAATCTTCTTCTCTTACGGCCTGATAAGGAGAGGATCAATGGATTAATTAGAAAATAGTGAAAGTACATATATAATATCGGTACATATTTCGATTGATCAAATATTGTATAATTTATTTGATACAATATTTGATCGCATTTTACCGCATAACAAGTAAATTTTGTCGACATTTGTTCACACTCATGTAACGCGTAGACATAAGCATCAATTTTGGCATCAAATTCGTAATATGGAGCAACATCTGTTGTATAATCTTGTGCTGTTCCAGAATTCCTTCATAAGCAGATCTATATAAAGAAGGGCTCTCACGTACGTCTAATATCCGGTCCGAGCGAATGATCAGCGAATTACATATAAAAGTAATCATGAGAAGCCTCTAGAATATTCTTGAAATGAAATACCTGAACTTCTAACATATCGCGTATCTATCTTACTGATATAAAGATCAAAACAAAATTATTTCTCGTTTGACTACAATGATCGACACATTGAGACTACAAAGATTTTGAAAAGAGCAATTCGAATGCAGTTTGTTAAAGATGATCAGATGTAAATGATGAGACTAATTGACTGCAATGGACTAGAAAACATTGCAAAACGACTATTGCAAACTGGGGGAGTAGTATGCTTAATTGAATAACAGATTAGACATTAAATATTTTCTAATAACAATTCTGTTTAGCTTCAAGTCTACCTTTACTCACGATTTGTGAAGCAAAAGCATTACACAAGAAAAATAACAACATAAAGAATATGTTGAAAAGTAGGACGAGAGTGTCGAACCCAACTTTTTACCCTTAATTACCCTTAATTTGTTAAAATACGCAATTTTATCGTACGCACGTTAACTATTTAAAATGTAACATTTCAATAGCCTAAATATAATAAATGGTTGTCAATTTGCTGATTTTATGGTATCTATTATGATTGATGAACGTCCACAAAAACTCAAATGAAATTACTGCAGGCGCGGCAATGAGAGTAAAACTTTTCCGCTCTAGTCGCAGGATTTTATTACACCTCCCACGGGGTTTGTTTATTTTTTTTACGTAAGATCATTCTCGGGCCTACCTTTTGTCGGATAGTGTCCTTCTCGGGGCGTGAGCGCCTGCACACAATAAAGCTTCTCGCTGCTTTAGCCTGACGTCGAGACTGTTGCGCCTGCTTTTTTCGGAAATGTCTGTGGCTGGCGCGGCGCCAGCGAGAGCAATCAACTTTAAGGGTCGCGGCGGAATATCGCCCAGTTATAGTTCACTACAGATCGCCAGAAGAGAGTGAGGTAATAAAATCCTCCTCCATGTCCAAACCCACAACACGCCGGCCTGGTCCCTACTCGTGAACGGCATCCACGTCGTCCACTGTCCCTGTGGAGAGGTGAGCTGTGTTCAGCGTACAGCATCCCGACCATCACACCCTGCCGCAACCCGCTCCCTTCCTCAAGTCCCGAGCTCCATCTTCAATCAAGATTAACACTCATCCAGGCTGACTCGTCTGTAGGCGTTTCGCACATGCCACGCTCCTGGGCGTCGCTGGCATACAGTGCGATGGACAGTGATGTCCTATCGTCCGTATATTCACTGGCGCCACCTGTAGAGGAGGTCGTGATTGCACCGCCGCGCTGTGGCGTCTACTATGCCAGGTTCTACGCCTGTGACAGGGACCATTTGCATGCGCTGGAATTTCAGAGGTCAATGGTTAACTACCTTCAGCGTCGATAATTCCCGAGTATTCCTGATCCACGGGAAATATCAACGCTGAAGGCGACTTCATCCCGAACTGCCGAACTGGACGCATCACTTAAAGCAACACTTAACACAACTTTAACAAGTACACCAGACCCCATCCCTAAGATTTATGCGGTGGAGAGTCTGTTAGGATGGACGGTAGGCTAATGCCTTCACTGCCAGCGATACCAATTTAGGCAGTGGCAATTTTGACTGGATTTGGTTGAGCCAAAATTGTTACCGTATACTCTATGTATGTGCATTGTGGCACGCAACATGTGCCTCCTGTGGCCGCCCTCATCCGGGAAACAATAAAAATTGCACCGTGATGAAGCGTGACCTGCGTTCCAAAGAAGGTATGAGGCCGCCGACCATGGAACCTCCCGCGGAACCCACTGCTATGGCCACGATCGCGCTATCACAGATGCAGCCACCTGGTGCTGTACAACCACGCCTGATGGCCCCTGCGAATGTCCACAGACCACGCAAAACCACACGCGAGCGGCCAACATGTCACAAGAGGTAAATACGAAAAAGTCAAAAAGGGGGTGGGGCCAAAAACGCGACATTAACCTGCCAGAGGTTGACATGCCTTAGACCACTTGCGGACAAAGCAAGACCGACATCCAGCTGCCTCCATGCAAGATTCCCGCCAGCGCCGGGCTATGTAGGGAGGGCTGATGTTGGAGAGGTTAGTCCTCGAGCACCCTATCCCGTACCAACTACCCCACACCAAACAGCTTCCCAAGAAACTACGCCGCATTGTGATAGGATAGGAGACCTCGACGAGATAGTGGCCAGTTTCTCCCTACAGCTGTTCTCCAAACCCGACTCCTCCGAACCGAACCTCATCATAATACACTCAGACAGATTTCTCCATACTACAGAAGGCAGCCGGATCACTGGGCACTTCCCAGGGACCCAGTACTACGTCCTCCATAGTTGAACCCTGGCACCAAAATTTCATATCTTAGTGTTCTACTTCTGGTTCACCTCTGGCCTCCACTTTCTCTCACGCTTTCACCTCACATCTCAACCTTTGTCTCACACTCTTTATCTGGTTATCATCAGTAACTTGGGCAGCAAAGCGCTGGTAAGACCTCACATCCCACTACCCTAATTTTCGCTTGCTTGAGTATCCTTTTCTACCCTTACGTTCCCGTCCAAGTCCCAATCCGCCTAGCGATTTTGCAATGAGCCGCCAACGATTGCCGCCCGATGCACACCGCCTCAGCCCTTGCACAAGCTGCTGGTTCCACCGGTAACGAGTTAAAAACTTTCAAATTTCTTGCCGCTTAGCCACCTTTACGCCATGCCTTCTCTCTCCTTCCCCTCACCCGCTTAATACTTCTGTAGATTAGAGCTTCTGTGTGGTCCGTTATATCTTACACACATACCACCTATCACCACATTTGGCCGAATGGCGACTTCCTTCGCTAGCACTGTCCGGTGTCGCACTAGAGTGCCACTGACTTTTCTACCACCTCTATTCTCTTCTACCTTCAAAGCCCCGTAGTCGGGTTCCTGTCCGTGTAAATCGGCGGGAATAAATATTGAGAATGGACCTTTTCGTTGAAAATTGACCCGAACGCATGCTGCCTTCGGTCACTGGCGGCCTCTTGCTGGACCTTCACTGGGATCACCGTCGGTCTCACCCAGTAGGGGCTGGCCGGCCGATGTGGCACCGGGCTATGCACAGCGTGAGGCTCATCTACTCCTCCTATTAAATGACAGCTCAAAAGACGGCTACTACCGATTAAAGTGCCCCCATCTTTATGGAATGCGACCTAGTCGTTGTATACACGGTCGGTAGGAAGTTTAATTTCGTTCGAGCGTATCACCGTAGAGAGGTATAATAACATAGTGAAATAAAATTACCTAATAGTGAGTACCAACGTTGGTATATAAAGGCACAATCGACCCATAGTCACCAATAGTATTAATGAGGTCACATTTTAGGAAGAGGTAAATGTTATACATCTAATAACGTAATACATTAAATTTAAGGTTAAAAGTAATGCGTTGATGTAATATTTCTAAGAAGATATCTATATATTATAGCTATTTAAGTATATAAAACGGCACCGACGTACATTATAGATGTTAAATTCACAGTGATTTGTACACGTGCGGTCTGACGATGTCACATACACGAACGGAAGAATGTATGTCTGTACTCGGCTGAAATTGAGCAAAAAATATATATCTTCGTAGAGTCAACAGTATCAAAAGATCCGTCTTCTCGTTTGTAGAAGGCATACGAGTATGATATAAAAAAAAACTTTGGTACTTACTATCGCTCATCAGCCTAACTTTTTACGACGAACTGTTTTAGTGTTTGTATATCTGAGATGCATTGATTTATACATAGAGGCAAATCAGACCGTTTAATAACGTAGTTTTTCGAAATAATTCCATTGATGGGCAGGAGGAAACGCATCTACATTACAATAACGCGGATGTATATGTGTGTCGGTAGTTGCCAAAAGGCTCATAATTCTCATTTGCAAACTATACTATAAAAGTAATAATAATGTATTTGGAAATCCGACCACTTTTAAGGAAGGTATAAAGCCATATGACATTACAGCCGAATAGGGCCTGCACGACCCTCTCGCTCATTTGATACCAAAATAAAGTGACAACTTCGGTGGCCTGTTTCGTGCAGTTTATGAGCAGCCTTCGGCTGATTGGATGGGAGGAGACAACAGGTGACACGTATCAGCATAATAATTCTGCAGATATTTATGAACGTCGGTAGTCATGAAAAGCTTGCTCGTTCTCACTTTTTGCTTTTCTCACGCATACACATTGCGCAATATTGTCACATCGGGGTCCCGAAAACAAGCATGTTGCGGTCACTCATCAAAAACAGAACCCTCTGTGTATATTACAGGAGACAGCCCGGCGTGAGTTGGGTCCTTGATGTATTTAGATCAGATGCTATGGTGTAAGTCATGACTTATTCGCGTATTTTAAGAGATGACTTACAACTTGCAGCCTAGCACTGATCACTTCTTAACTGATAAATTAAAGATGAACAATGTGATAACATTTGAACAACTACTGGCGCTTCAGTACAGCGGTTCAGTAAATGGAGGTCACAGAACAAATTTGTTAACGGATGAGAATTTTTTACAATAGGCTTTCTTATATAGGATAAGGGGCAAACGCGCAGGTAGGTAGATAACTACCGCCACCCATAGACATCCGCATGACACTTGATGAACATACGGGCGCGGTAGTGGTACTGTGGAGAGTCTTGAAACCAGACTAAAGCGTAGGTAACATAGAATTATAAGACAATGTAAAAATGATTTGTCAGTACATTAAATATATGAAAATAAATATAGAGCTATACTAAAATACTAACTGAATACAACATAATGTTTCATGCAATCTGTTTGTATGTAAATGATAATCTCTAAAACCATTCAACGGATTTTAATGGTTCTTTCTTTTGAAGCTATTCGCCCTAGGCACCATATCAGCTAAAATTTATTTTCAGGACTGACGTCCTTCATCATGTGGAACTCTGAGATCCCGATGAGATGAAACTAAACATACTAAGCCATCTAACATATCTAATGTGGAACATAATGAATTAAAAGCCCAGTCAATTCATTAAACAAAGAAAATGCATATTATATGCCGAGCGTAGTGAAGGCGCTAAATTAGTCATGTAAACTATTACATGAATAATATAGCGCCTTAACTACTTTTACTTTTTGTCCATGTATCTGCCGCGTATCATCTATAAAACCAATAAGGAGATTGATATTGCAGCCTCAGTTTTTTTTTTCAAATATAATAATTCCAGGGGCACAGCAAGGGTAGGGGTCGGGGGTATACAGATAATATATATATATTATATACTGAACATAGCAAAGGCGTTGTATTCATAGTACAATAATAATAGCCATTCCTATACCGCGTGTCGTCTGTAAAAGTAATAAAGTAACAAAGCCCTATAACTATTCTTTCTTTTCTTTCAAAAGCACTAGAGCACATTGTACACTAGCAACTGTCTACCTTATTATATACTAATGATCTCCTTAATCTTTTGCAATCTGGATTTCGTCCCGGATATGGTACATCCTCATCATTAATGTAACAGATGATATTCGCTGGGCCATGGAGAATCTCTAACAAACTTACAATCTATTAATATCTCTCCTTCAGCTACATCCCGGTTTAGATTTTATCTTCGTGTTCGTTCTCAACGAATGCAGATTAATGATACTTTTTCCAACTGGAGTTCCACAAGGTGGTGTTCTTTCTCATCTTCTCTTTTCTATATTTATTAGCTCTAGAACAAAAGTAATTTCTGATAAATTTCATTTATACGCGGTTGATCTTGAAATATACCGTCAATTTAATATATTCAATGCAAATTATACCATTTCCCGCACCAATGATGATTTAAAGCTGATTAGTGGATGGGCGAAATCTTTCGGACTTCTTGTTAATCCAGCGAAATCAAAAGCACTAATCATTAGAAGTAAAGGGATTCGCACACTTATTAATTTATTACGCTTCCTCCCGTAACTTTAGGCGGTGCACTTATTGCTGATAATGACTCTGCAAAGAATTTAGATGTCATATTCAATAGAAACCTCTCTTGGAAATCGTACATTAGGTACACCAGTCGTAAAATACATTATTCAATACATTCACTGAAACGCCTCCATTTTTTACCATATTCCATTAAAATTTCATTGGCTCAGACTCTTATTCAGCCGATTCCAGATTATGCAGATGTGTGTTCCTTGGATGCTACGAAATAAAATTTAAATAAATTAAAATAATTGTAGAACCTGCGCCTTCGTTTCAAATTTGGCCTTAGAAAACATGATCACATATCCTAGGCTCGCAGGGAACTAAAATGGCTGCCTATTCGGCTACGCAGGAATTATAAAATTGTTTATTTTCCTTTCAATGTTCTCTTCAATCACTGTTTTCCTCGTATTTATGCTCCCGCTTTTCTTTCGCTCATCTTGAGGACCCTAACTGCAGATCTCACAGACGCACCATTCTTCAAATACCTGTTCCTAAAACGAATTATTGTTCACAATCCTTTACCGTCCTTTCTGCTAAACTCTGGAAATCCTTGCCTTACGAAATAACCCCCCCCCCTCCGTTAATACAGATAATAGTTAGTACAAAAACTTGCACACGTACATAATATGTCTCAAATTTTATGTTATTTTGAGTATTTACTTACTTCATTTATTATATCTATATCTCACGCGTAACAAAAGCATTCATAGATCACTTGATGTTTGAAAAACTATTTTTGTATAATTTCCACTATTTATTAAATATAATTTCTACATTTACGTCCGGTTTCGATTTCTCACCATCATATTTCCATAAAGAAGTGACAATAAACTACATCAACCATATCCCTATATCCTAAAATAATTGAGGGTGATGTTTTAACTTGAATAGAACACAATTCCATGATAATTAAAAAAAATATCTGTATGGTTGTATGTACATGGTAACATCTGAAACTTCTTTTTATTGCTATTGCTTGATTTACAGCACCTTAAAACCTATAATTTAGTTTGTGAGTGTAGCCATGGGTACTAGGAGCCCGTCATTGTCATGTCTGCAAGTTATTGATAAATATGAGGAGACACTAAAAGTCAGAGTGGCATCATAGTACTATACCTAATAAATTTATATGGAAAATGCTAATTGGCCATTTCGATTGATTACAGTAATATTGGAAAATAATTTAACTTGAGGTGTTGCTTAACCATGTTATATTGTTATAAAGATGCTATTTTATCTCTAATTATTAAGGCACAGGGAACTGGCGCTGTAGGAAATCATTTTCAGATTGATGAGCATTTTCTATTGTATTTTCTGTACAGTATTCAAGGGTCAAAAAGACAGGACGGAATACTCTGAAGACTGGAGCCAAACCGTAAGATGAATCGGTTTTCCCATAGTCTACGTGGACAAATTTGGTAGCAGCAGCTAGTTTTTGAATAAATATTATGTCAATTGAAAATGTGCCTGCTAAACATTGGATATCGCTTATCAAAGTGATTAGATATTATGATGTGAATAGCCCTTCAAAAAATGTCCAGAAATTCCAAAAATTTTTATTGTATGGCCACTACTATAGAATTAATATTAACAAAGTTGGGGACTACCATCGAAAGTTGAATTATTATAGCAGTAGATAGCATAAAATACAAAAAATCATTAGCATTTGCAAGTGTAATGATATTGCATGCACTGTTAAGGGGCAACCCTGCCGTTAGAGCAAATTTTATTATTTTTACAACTTCTAATCAGTGTTCCTTTCGACTCCGAGAAGCTGCGAGATTCGTCTGTGTTTCATTGAGCTGTGCTCAATTTCTAACCATTGTTTGTGACTAATTAACGTTAGTAGTTAGTTGTGACAGTGAATGTGATAAGGTTACAGAAGTAAAAAAAAATTTAAAATAAATTATGCTGGCCTAATAGTACGCTCCAATAAAACTTTATAGCCATGGTTTGATATGGATCATAATATAAAGTTTTAGAGGTGCCCTCGATGTCTACAGGATTCTGTCATCAAATCCCAATGAAGCCCTCATGACTATGTATTCACCTAAGTAAGGAGTTACTATTACTTTCGAACAAAAGTGATTTTAAAAACAGGGCCATTTTGACTTCGTAATTTCGTCAGATACACACAAAGCATACAATAGAAATCAGAATCTCCCTCCTCTTATAATGACAGTTAAAAATATCTTCTATTTTAATATTTGGAAATTCATCATTCCCATTTTAAATCTTGCTTTTAGTTTATATTACAGCAACAACTACACAACCTCTTGCCAGTTCCCTAATGGGGTAGGAAGAGATTTTTTTTTGTTCTATACAATGTTATATCTACGCTTACGAGACTTAGGAAATTGTCAACCCTATCTGCAACACACTACATGTTCCCATTTGAGAGAAAATCCTCGCGTCGCATGAATGAGTCTGTTTATGAATTGCTATCCTGGCAAACCCACGCGGTATAGTGTTTTATTTTATTGCATACAAACCATATTTAAATAAAGGTTAATTTTAGAGATATATCTATATGAGACCATTGTTAAATGCTAAAGGTGGTGGTATGTTGCATTGCAACTGAATTATTTGCAATCACTTAAACTTGAATTGAGCTCTTCTCGCATTGAATTCTCGCACACATGAATGCGCTATAAAGTGACAGCTATACGGTCGCATTTGAAGCGGTTTGAGAGTAGCCTGTTAACGAGATTAGAGGGGACGAGGAAAGGAGGATAACAACAATAAGACCGATGTGGCTTTGGTAGTCGTCACTAGGTTTGCGATTGCTTATTTGTGTATATTATATCGTCCTCTATATTGAAACAAAATAAAAGGAGGGACGTCAGAGTAGGAACTCCTTGAAATAATTTTATGAGGTATCTTATGAAGTATGATCTCTTCACACAACAATTCGAAGCTACCAACATCGCTAAATTCCTTTGAGCCGGTTGGGGTACTAAAGCAACTATACAATAAACACTGAACTGTAGATCATATACCACATGACCCAAGTTCTGCATTACTGTATGACTATAATCGCATTATTTGTTTACTTTAATCATACATATACAGTGCTTAACAAAATAATAATAAACATCACGACAAGATTAGACGCCAAGTACTGGGCTGTAACGCTAACGACTTTACCCGAGCTCACGAGCAGTCAGCACTTTTACAGGAGACGGTACACAACAATATTAACATTTTCATAATATTCAATACAATACCTATGTTAGAGATTACTTTGAGCACGAAAGGATCATACGACACTATTTAATAGTGCACAATGCATGAACCAACGTTCATAAAAATTTGTTTGTGCAATTATGTACACACGTCAGAAGTCATATTTCTTTGTCATAGTATATAGTCAGTACGAGATCACAAATTTTATCGATGTCTTCTTTCGTGGTAGAGGATGTAGGCCTTCCACTCCTAGTGAAATATATATGCACGGGCAAGTGTATAAAATTTGGTAATTGATCTGTCAATCTTTCCAAAATGTAGGTACAATACAACTGAACTTATCCAAAAATAATTCGAACGAACCCACATAATATATAAATATCGTAACAACATGACATGCAGTTTAACGGATTTTTGATTCCCTACATGGGAGTGGGCCGTGAGTGGTTTTCACTACATTCAATATTACATTTTTCTTTTACGTTAGGCGCGAAAGGGGTTTTGCGGAGCTCTTGCAGGTAAAGTGGCCATTATATTATAAAGCGGTGCATGTGCCAGTCATGTTTTACACTGATGACGGCGTAATGAGACTCTACGCGGAGCTCCATACGTGTTTTGATATTCTAAGCTATGTGTCCCACATTTCCTTATTATTATATCCCGAGGAAATCCTTTATTTTATATTCATAATTATTTGGACTTCGTGGTTTTTATTTTTATGCCGTAGGAGACCAACGAGCGACCGGAGCTCCTAACGGTAATTTATACCCGTATTATACTGCGGCAACGTAAATTGTTCTTTACTTGTGTAAATTTAAGATTTTGAATCGCAGAAGAAGAAATACCGTGTCCATTTGACTTAAGCAATTTCAAAGACCCTTAGGGCCACCAACTACTCCAATCAGCAACTGCTGCTACTACTCCTGGTCATCTTCGCAGATAATCTTTGAGGGCTACGGGCACCGAGAATGAACCTCACAACACGGGTGGGATCGCGAGGGGACAATTGTCCCTTCGGTAACGGGGCCGCAATGTATTTGCGGGTTTGCCATCGTGGCTTATGGGCTCATGGGAGGAATGTAGGCCCGTTTTGGGCCTTTGTGTTGTGTGGTGTGTTGTGACTGTGCTGAGTAGTAATTGGGTGTGTTATGCATGCGCATGTGTCATCCTCGTCTGGATCGCATGACATGCAGTCCCTAGTCCGCTTGGTGGATCACGGGGGGGGGGGAGGAGAGTTCACGTGAATACGGTCTCCCGTCAGGTGGTCGCGCGTGCTGCGGAGCCAGGTCGAGTAGATGAGCATGCAGTCCATTGTCTGCCCTATTAAACAGCGCTCGACAATCGAACCACAAACTCATCCGGCGACTCTAAGTATATCTCTAAGTCCGCAAGTCACGCGCGATCACGTCGTTACGGACGTAGAGACCGGCTCCCGTGATGACCCGTAGGAATATATTTTGCTGGGCTTGCAGGCATTTCCGCTGGGCCTGGGTGGTCAGCGCGTACCATGCGGGGGCGGCGTAAGTGAGGCGTGACCGGATATATGTCTTGTAGATCCCCAGTTTCGTCCGTGTGGGAAGTCCGGACGCTAGTACTGGCCACTGCAAAGCGCGGGCTGTTCTCGCCTGGTTGACCGCTCGGTGCACCTGCGAGCCCATCCACAGCGCGCGATCGATACTACATCCGAGATACACGACTGGGGATTCCCAAGACACACCCTGGCCTCTGAACTTAACTGCCCCGGCATGGTGCGCCTCTTGCTGGCACATAGCGCCGTCGTCTTATTAGCAACTGCTGTGTCATGGGAGCGAAAGACACCTCCCCGGTGTTGCCGACACGATTCGGCTGTATTGCATTACGTCACAACCGCATACTAAGAACAGCGCATTATGACATAAAAGGAGTCAGTTTTCGTAAAGCATAAGAAAAATGTTGATGAATGGAAATCTTTAATAAAGGACTAAAAATTTCTATTCAACTACATTTGTATTTATCACATGGGACAAACGAAAAATAAAATCTACTTGGTGAGAACCAACGCCCATTAACATTTGTATTTGCATATGCTTTACCCACGTCTACCGAATCCCATATCTTCTAAATGAAAAAAATACAATTTAAAAAATTTGAGAGGTGTCAAGCAACACACGGATGGAACGAAGTTTACAGAGTTAGGTATGTAGAGTAAAGACTATTTAGTTTTTGCTAGCGCGGCGCGCACTCTCTCTCTCTCTCTCTCTCTCTCTACCTCTCACTCTCTCTTGCTGATGGAGTCAGGTAGGTAGGGGTTTTCATTAATAAAAATTCAGACGAAATTTTGTCACTACAACTTTTCGTATGAATTTTTTCCGTCTCCTTCGAGCGATAGTCCGATGTCTTGAAAACTCAAGTTGGCAGTCATGGAGATACTGAACATATTTATGAAGTATGCACCAATAGATAATGTAGAAGAATTCTGTCAAATTTTCGGCCAAGTCTTAGGAACTCATGCCACATTCCTGTGCAGTTTGAGCAGCCTTTCGGGAAGTCTCATGAAATAACTCTATAGCCAACACCCCGACTATGAATTTTCATAAAACTTGTATAGAAATTTGGAAACCTTTAATTTAATTATATATCCAATACTACAAAATTTCTACCCGGCGTGAAAACTTTAGAATTCTATCATGTTAGCTTATGATAAATCCGGGATTACATTTAACACCTTTAAAGTGTTTCAACCAGATCCATTAAAACGTTAATAGCATGAATGTGATGTATTTGGATTCTGGCATTGTCTGTAAAATAATTTTAATTTTTTTTTGTAAATTTAACTTATTATAACTGCATCCAGCCCTATACATCAACATCATCATCAGCCGGACGGCGTCCACTGCTGGGTGTCCAGCCAGGTCTCCCCCATAGAGCACCACAGGTCACGGTCACGGGCCCCTTGCACCCACGGCACCCAGCCATCTTAACCAAGTCGTCAGTACACCGGGTTGGAGGCCGTCCCACTCCCATTCTTCCGGTGTGGGGCCGCTACTCGTGAACCTTTCTATCATCATCATCATCATTATCAGCCCTTATCACTTCCATATCACCTATCCACTTCTGGTGCCTCGCATCCATCCTATACTAATATTTATATATATATATATATAAATCTATAAGAGTTCAGAATCATGAATGTGGTGGGATTTCATAACTACGCCTCGAAGAACACATGAAGCAGTCGTACTAGGGCCTGGTCTCTCTCGGGTCGTGGCTGTCAGCCGTCCTATCAGAATAACAAAAGGATGAAGGAACGCATTATAATACATTTGTGTCTACACACACTAGTGCAATCAGGTATAATACGTAGTGCGCAAGTTGTCATAATTCGGCGTGGAGGACATAACTTCATAATAATAATTAATATGATGTTATGTCTGTATTTTAAAAAACTAAAAATCACCGAATATTACACTAAATAAGTCATTCAATAAAAATCTACTTTCTGCTGTGCATACACAATCTAAGCTGAAATCTGAAGGACATTTACATAAGACAGAAACTTATAAGGCACACCCCGTGCCTTCTAAGTTTCCCTTTTATTGATATATATATATATATATATATATATATTACATAAACCAGGCAAGACACGCGAATACGAACCAAAATACTACCGTCCTATACGATTTTACTGCTTGGCGACCTACACTAGATGCCGCCATCTTAGCCGGGTGAACTAATTATGATGTAGGAATATTTCTTGATGTATCGAGTGCATTTCATAACGTCTGTTGGCCAATGCTACTTTTCAAATTAAAAAAAAACAGGGGATGCTACTCTGATATTTGTTCCTTGATATGTTCCTATTTCATAGACGGCACAACAAAACTGCAGCTCGGTTACTTTTCGTACACGAAAAGTTTGATTCGGGGCTGCACGCGGGTATGGTATTATCACTATACTTCTGGAATATATGATTTGATGGTTAGTTTATTTACAAAGGCTATCGTTATTATTTTTATGTGAAGCTTATCGCACAGTTAGTACGGAGGCCATACCAGTTCTTGCTGGAGTATTAGCAGTTGACCTTGAAATCCAACACCGTGCCGCCATGTATAACAACTTAGGAACCACGCTAGCCCGGGCTTTTTAGGACCACAACACAGATCGAAATTACGAAACTCTCTAGCACAGATGTTACCGCTCAAAACTTACTCAATGAATGGCGGGCACGAGAGAGAGGCCAGGCCTGCGCAATACTGTAGCAGTCATTTAACAGCAACCCGTTTCATAAAAATACCAATAAACCTCAGAAAAAGAAGAATCTTTGGACTATGACATCTCATTTAGGAAAAAAAAGAATGGAAAGCACGATGAATTAACACAAATAAAGGATGCCATCTATATATTTTTTTCCCCAGCGTACTGTAATGGTTATCAAAAAAATTATTAGAAGTAGATCATTGCATTGCATAGTTCCTTACGGATAACGGCAATTTTAGAAATAATATATTTGGTTTCAAACGAGTAGCATTACCTCTTTGTGACTGCTCCGTTGAGGCTAAGAAATGTGAACAAACCACACATTATGGCAGTGTCATCTTTGTCAGAAAGAACGAAATGTAATACCAAATACTATTTGAAATATTACGGGAGTAACTTATTATATGTGTTCTCTCTCAAAGTGATCTCGTGTGGACAATATGGGAAATTTTCGTACTTCCAAACAATGTTGTCATAAATATTGCTGGCAGCAGATAATGTAACGCAATAAGCCCCAGTTGATAATCAAATATAGCGTGCATTCAATACGTGGTAAGCATTTATATCTCGTTGGCGCATAGCAACCGGGCTCCACCTGGCTGCCATCTCTTTTTTTTTAAACTTTAATCAGAAGAAAGTAGGAGGAGTAGAAAACACTTCCTACTCCTCCTACTTTCTTCTGATTACATTTGTTGAGGATCCCAAGGTAGTTCGCACTCCCTCGGGTTCCCAGGAATCATATCAAACGGTCACAAATGGTGGCCCATATCGATCCTGGAGACATAGGAGTAGCGGCGGTGAGAAAATGTGGTTATCCATGCCCGATTAAAAAAATATGATTATTATATATATTCCCTCAAATCTTCAGTAAATTATTATTTACAATTAATTGCATTTTACAACATGGCGCTGCAAGAAGTCTTTTTTACTGTGGTAATTCATCTCATCGTCAACATGAAAAGTGCCTAATGCTTTTCGTGTCCGCCACCACTTACCTCTGGGTAACGCTAGAGAGTAGGGTGACTTAATTAACGCATTAAATACTGTAAAGGCTAAATAAATATTCCGTAAGTCGCTGCTGATTAAGCATTTACCTCTATTTACGGACGAATTTTCCAATTTGCGAGGCGGAGAGTCGGCCCGAGCTGCAGCGAGGCTAGTACGAGTATTATCATAGCGACACTTTCAAAGCGGATGTGACGTTTGGAAGGAATATAGAATTAGGTTATTCTTTCGTAAAAAAATTAATAGTAAGCAATTATGGAGCTCGCATAGTGCCAACGTTGAAAGCTCCAAAATAAAATGAGAGTTAAAAAAATAGGTATATGTACTCTATTTATTAGGATTTCGGCCATGGCAGACATCTCTATAGAAAAAAAGGCCAAAAGGGGTACAGGACACATTATAATGCAAAACTGCCTGTTCCTTGGTTCACCTATTCCGTAGGGATGGCAATCCGATACGACCGAAGATAAATCAGACGCAGCACCGAGGGTTTAACTTGCTCTTCGAGGCATGGGGTAGCAGACCGTCAACGACGTGGCTTCTGATTGTTATTAGAATTTGAAAAATCCCACTCCGACCCGAAACTCGAATTCAGGACCTCTGGAATGTGTCAGAACAAACATTCTAGTATATTCAACAAATGAAAAATTTATAGAGGCGTCTGAGAAAAGATTAAAAATGTGACGTACAACAGTGGTTATATGGGATTCACCAATGGAGGGTTCCGTATCAATGCGATGTTATGCCGAAAAAACAATACTTTCCTAATAAACTTTCAATACACAGTGCATGTCTGTCGATCGATATTTGGTATTAGTTGACTAATTATTTCAACCTCTAAGTTATTACGCAATGAATTTTAAACAAACATTACAATGTCTGATATTTTAGCTATCGCGTTTATCGCGTTCCCGACGCGCTACCTGGCCGCCAGACAACCGGGCATGCCTAATGCCATAGCTCTCATTTTCAGTATCACGGCCGCCACAGCGGTCGTGACCATTAGTAACGACCTACAGTCTGACACTGCATAAAAGGGAACCCTGCGCGCCAAATGGCCCTCCCGGCCAGGCCTATAATCGATTGGTGACAGGCGATCGAGTCAGCAATCGCCAGGGCCAAAGAGCAGGCATCGCGAACCCACGGAACAGCGACAGACATAACAAGCCTCCATTACCCTTTTATATACAGAGACTAGGCAGGAACAAGAAGAAACTCTGGCGTAAATGGCAAAATTCCCGATGCCCCGGACTCAAAACAAAATTAAACCAACTAATAATAAAGTTAAAAGTGAGATTACAGACGTAGATAACCACAGATGGGAGCGGAGGATAGATGCTGCGGCGGACAACTGGGCCTTGCTGCATCGACTATGCCGCCAGCTCTCCAACACTGCCACACCCGTGCGCCCACTACTACACGAGGACGGACAGCTGCGCTATTGCGTAGAGGATAGGGCCGACATACTTGTCAGTTCTCTTCCTTTTCTACCTCAGCCGGAAAGTATGTGGAAAAGGTGGTGTATCACGGAAGCGAGTTCCACAATAGCTCTTTTGAGGCCGACCCTAGTTCTTTCCCCTGGAACAGTTCAGCGTGCCCTGTCACGGCTCAAAATTAACAACGCCCCAGGCCTATTGCAGACAATTCCGCCGCTTTTTGATGGCATCATCTAGACTAGGCAGTTCCCAGGGATATGGAAAGGATTGGGAAAAACATAAGAAAAGCAGCTAGTTACAGACCTATCTCTCTACAATTTCCGCAGTCTTTGAGGGACTACTCCTCAAATTGATGACTCCTTACCTGCCGCAGCACCCGGAAAAGTTTGGCTTTAGACCAGGGCATAGCACCACCCTTCAGCTCGCCAGAGTGATACACTTTCTCACAGGCGCGTTGAATAAAAGGTAAACAGCCGGCGCCGTCTTCCTGGACATGAAGAAGGTCTTCGACCGTGTCACAAATGGTCTTGTCCAGAAGCTGCTTGACACTCCAGTCTTCCGTCCCCTCGTGAAAGTGCTTGCGTCTTTCCTGCATGACAGGACGTTCCGCGTGCGGGTGGAAGACGCCATTTCGGAAGCCCACCCAATATCAGCGGGGGTACCGCAGTGAAGCTGTGTCTCACCCGCATTGTACAGCCTGTATGTGGCCGACACCCCAACCACGGTAGAAATCACATTAGGGCCATATGCGGACGACACATTATTTCCTGCACTATCCATGAACGCAGCCCACATGGCCCAAAAGCTCCAGACAGCATTCAATCTTTACCGGACTGGTTCCATAAATGGCGCCTGTCAGTGAAGTCCAAGTACAACGCAAGCCCTTCTAATGTCCAAATCCTTACGTCCACCACCTCAGTTAACGATCGCCGGCGAAACGATCCCTTGGATCCGTACCGCCAAGTACCTGAGTATCACACTGGATCACGCCCTGAATATGAGCCCATGTCAAGCACGTCGTAGCCAGCGCAGGGGTTGCAACACAACTGTTCATCTACCTATTAAAATTCAACTTGCCATATAAAGAGAAGAAGAGTTCGAGACTCACGTACGCGTCGACGGCTTGGTACCACTTGGTAGCGGACTCGCTTAAACAGCGACTTCGTGCCAAAGAGAACCGAGCCATCAGGCTCGCAGCCGGAGCGCCAGACCAAAAACCATACCCCAGAACCCCCCTTGGCAACAAGGACTAAAGAAACTATTTTACTTATACCATATATATTATTTTATTTTTCTACAATATCTTATATGTACAGGTATGGCATAAAGACCGTCCTGGGAGGCTCTACCACATTAGAGCCGCGGAATTGCCCAGTGGAGTGGCCTGGTAAACATAGCTTCTTCCCCTCCACAATAACAGTCAAAATATATTAACACTCCAGCTGGGTAGGACAGCTGGGTTCCGACACTGGGTCGCCATCCAATCCCTGCTAAAATCCCCACTTGTGTGGTTGTACTCGGCGGAGACATGGAGCAAGCTATACTCCCTAAAACCGACCATGAATAATAATCACCACGGGATCGGATTAAGGTCGAGACTAGCTGAAGATGGAAAGTCCGTTTCAACCAAGTTTGGGTGGATCGAGATTTATGATCTGGTCCCGAGTCTTGCCGGAAAGACGATTCTTGGCTATATAGATGTTTCTCTGCCAGAATCTGAGGACGTCTCATTGTGCCTATTAATAACCCGGTACACAAACATTGGACTAATACCAAGTGCAAGGCGTTTATTCTGTAAAATGATGCTTCATTTTGATATCGCAAAATACTATACACTATTAGAGCCAAAATGACAAAACATTATTATCAAGCGTATTAAAATTACAGGTTCCAAATTCAAATGTATGTATTTTTTATTTCTAATTGTAACAGCATTCATAGCAGCAGGGAAAATAATTATGATGACGCGATATCTAGCTTTTGGGAAGTAAGTGGGCGCTTGTACGAACATAATGACATCACTCAAGAAGAACAATATCTTGGCAATCAAAATAGCTCTGAATGTACCTTTATACTCGAAACAAAATTAGAGGAGCTTACTGTGGACAAAGCACCTGAACATTTTAAAAAATGGTTTGTGAAGTTCAGTGACTAGTTTGCATGTCAAAGTCAGATGTCAGATATTCAGAAACTCATAAAAGTTATGACTATACTCCAGGTTTCATAAAACTAGAAACAAACGAAGAGGTGAAAATTTATGATACCTTACGTCAACTGGCAAATGCAGCAAAAACCTATGCTGCCATAACATATTACGCGCTGAAACAAAAATAATCTTTACAAACTGATATTCGTAACTTGCTATTTTGGGCAATAAACACTATCATTGACTTTGAAAATTTAAGCACTAAAGTTGGTGAATTCTTTCACAAAGGTGATCTTCTTAAGGTCTCTTCGGATTTCTTACAACTTCTCTGTGGCCATCGAGAAGAAACTGTTGAAATGCGCTGTGAGATAATTACGAGCAAAGTTAAGGACCCTTTGGTAAAAGCTGCACTTAATAGAATACCCCCGTCCCTAAGATGCTTTTTCAAATCTGAACCATTGACAGCTATCTTAGAGAAAGCGGGTGGGGTTCGCAAGGCCTTTTGGCCCTTGAAAACGAGGGTACAAGCAAGGACTTATCAAGGCAAAAGAAGCGGGGGCAGAGCTTCCGCCAACCTGCAGGTCCATCGCGTGGACATTAAAGGTCCCTTCAGGAATTCAATTCCCATTTTAAATCTAAAAACTCTATACAAGTATGTGATTGTCTAACCATTTCATTTAAAAACTATTAATCGCGTCCCCAATTTCCAAGATTGGCTTTACAAGATAGATTTATCACAAGATTATTTTCACACGCCTATAATAAAATCGTAAAGACGCTGCAAGTGTCTCACCTACAACCAACGTGCCTCCCATTCGGGTTATGTACGACGCCGAAAACCTTTTCCATTCTAACCAATTGGTTCGCCCAAAACTGGAATATGAGAATTCTTGTCTACCTTGACGATTTTTTTATTAGCTCATCAAGACGCACACGTGCTTCGTAAAAATCTTAATTGCATAAGGGTTGGGTTGTAAATTTGGAATAATCCGTTCTATATCCGCAAAGAGAAATCATTTACACAATAAGTCTTGGAACAAGCTAAAATGACTGCCAGTAGAGAAAATAAATGTAATTGTTGCAAAATCGAATATGTCACTAAGCTCACAAGAGGCAACCCTAGAAAATTTACAAAGAATGCTGGGACTTCTAATCTTTGCAAGTTTTGCTGTTCTTCGAGGCAGTCAGCATGTGTGGACGTAGTGTTCGCATAGTGGATTACTCCAGTGATGGACTTAGTTGCCTCAAAGACTGTGCATATAGTTTACAATTACGTAACACGGAACCTAAGAGACAAAAAAGCTTTGTGTCACGACGCATTAAGTGCTCCCGCCACTGTATCTGATACCAAAAGTTTTGAGACATCTAAATCAAGCGAAAGGAATATTACCTGATTGTAGTACCCCGATGGGAGAAGGTGTTTTGGCGCGCAGATCTGAAAGCCCGCGAACTAGCAGCCCCCTTAACGCTGAGAAATCTACTCAAATACCTAAGGTTCAACAGTTCAAGTTCACAGGTCAATCACCCCAGAATGTCGAGAAAATGGTTCTCGAAGTTTGGAAGTGTGGAGTGAAAATCGGCGGTAGAGTCGGGAACATGGAACAATTAGTATCGTTGTTAAAACAATCGTGGAGAAAATCAATATAGGAAACGTACGAAGAACATATGGTCTAGAAGCAATGACGTTGACACTAGAAACCCTACAGGTGCTCAGCTAAAGGCAAATCAGACCGTTTCATAACGTACTTTTTCGAAATAATTCCATTGATGGGCAGGAGGAAACGCATCTACATTACAATAACGCGGATGTATATGTGTGTCGGTAGTTGCCAAAAGGCTCATAATTCTCATTTGCACCCTATACTATAAAAGTAATAATAATGTATTTGGAAATCCGACCACTTTTAAGGAAGGTATAAAGCCATATGACATTACAGCCGAATTGGGCCTGCACGACCCTCTCGCTCATTTGATACCAAAATAAAGTGACAACTTCGGTGGCCTGTTTCGTGCAGTTTATGAGCAGCCTTTGGCTGATTGGATGGGAGGAGACAACAGGTGACACGTATCAGCATAATAATTCTGCAGATATTTATGAACGTCGGTAGTCATGAAAAGCTTGCTCGTTTTCACTTTTTGCTTTTCTCACGCATACACATTGCGCAATATTGTCACATCGGGGTTCCGAAAACAAGCATGTTGCGGTCACTCATCAAAAACAGAACCCTCTGTGTATATTACAGGAGACAGCCCGGCGTGAGTTGGGTCCTTGATGTATTCAGATCTGATGCTATGGTGTAAGTCATGACTTATTCGCGTATTTTAAGAGATGACTTACAACTTGCAGCCTAGCACTGATCACTTCTTAACTGATAAATTAAAGATGAACAATGTGATAACATTTGAACAACTACTGGCGCTTCAGTACAGCGGTTCAGTAAATGGAGGTCACAGAACAAATTTGTTAACGGATGAGATTTTTTACAATAGGCTTTCTTATATAGGATAAGGGGCAAACGAGCAGGTAGGTAGATAACTACCGCCGCCCATAGACATCCGCATGACACTTGATGAACATACGGGCGCGGTAGTGGTACTGTGGAGAGTCTTGAAACCAGACTAAAGCGTAGGTAACATAGAATTATAAGACAATGTAAAAATGATTTGTCAGTACATTAAATATATGAAAATAAATATAGAGCTATACTAATACAACATAATGTTTCATGCAATCTGTTTGTATGTAAATGATAATCTCTAAAACCACTCAACGGATTTTAATGGTTCTTTCTTTTGAAGCTATTCGCCCTAGGCACCATATCAGCTAAAATTTATTTTCAGGACTGGCGTCCTTCATCATGTGGAACTCTGAGATCCCGATGAGATGAAACTAAACATACTAAGCCATCTAACATATCTAATGTGGAACATAATGAATTAAAAGCCCAGTCAATTCATTAAACAAAGAAAATACATATTATATGCCGAGCGTAGTGAAGGCGCTATATTAGTCATGTAAACTATTACATGAATAATATATGGAGGAGGCGTCGGTCCCTTAGGGCACTGACTAGCCTTCGAGTTGCCCTGATGATTTGATGTTCCGGGGCACTGCATCAAATGCGGCACTGACGGTAGTCGCGGTGTTTTTGTGGGTATTCGGCACTAAAATGAGCCGCAAGCTGGAATACACCAACTGGTATTGCAACCAGGGCTGACGAACGCGCGTAAACGCGTTTCCCCGCGTCAAAAAAAAGTAGTGCCCCCCTTGGTTCAAGCCAGATCGAGGAGATGGGGCTCAGCAGCTTGAGGTGAACCCAGACTCCTAGAGCGAATCCAATTGAACCCAGGGAGCTGGTCTTTGTACCACTTTTATAAGAAGAGGGGACTAAAGAGCAGGATGAGAAGGCGCTTTTGCGCATGGGGCAAGAGGCGAAGATGGGAAACTCACCCCACTGCACTGCCCCAAAGTCGGTTGTATTTTCCTGTGGTTTACTGGCAACCCTATTGTGGAGAAAGCGTTGGTCTCTTGAGGGACTGACTACTTGTTGAGGTGCCCTGACGACTTGTTGTTCCGTAGAACCTCACCAAAGTTGGCACTGATAGCATACGCGGAATTTTTTGCGGGTATTCAGCACTATAATGTACTGCGAGCCCCGTTCTCTACTGGAGCCCACCAAGGGCCGGCAAAGGCGAGTAAATGCGTTTCCCCGCGTTAACAAAGAAAAATGGAATGTAAACTATTACACTAGTTGGGAAGGTAGTCTTTAAATGTTTACCTGCCTGTGTGTAAAGATTCAGTTAATGTTTGAGACTTACGAACGGTTTTACGTTGATAGAAACATTTATAAACGACGTGTGTTGTGTACATATAAGCAGACCAGAATCTAAAAATATTTTTTTTGGAAAAGTACCAAGATGCAGAGAAAGCGTCTCAAAACTGTCCATGTAGTACATGTGCAACTCTTAAATTATGCACTTTTTAAAAACACATTTAACGTTTATTCGATTTACACTTAAATCTTAGCTATAGTGTAAAAGAATATTGGGTGTGAAACAGTACCTATATATTACAGATAAATTTAGGAGAAATAAAGGAGAAATCGGATTTTAAAATTAAATATTTATAATCCGATTTTTCCTTCAAGTGGATTTTCAATTGGGATCGTAGATAAAGCGTCGTTAGGGTTTATATTGAAGTTTTTTTACAAATAGTTCCGTGAATCCTAGTTGTAGTAGTTAATTGCCTTGCCTCGTAAAACTCCAAGCACTATCTCCGCATTGTATCGGATATTCGTTTAGATTTATATAGGTATAGACTGAGGCCACTGAACGTTTCCAATTTCAAATCTTTCCTTTTTTCAATTCCCGCATCATGCGACCATGATCGATACATTAAAACTTATTTAACATTACAGTAGTTACACCCAAAGAAAGGAATGTGTAACAGTCATTTTATGTAACGCTGCTATTAAATCTGAAATGATTTCACAATACTCCTTATAATACTTTACGAGGTCAAACAAACAATTGACGAATATCGACGACTAAATCCACATGATTACTATGCAGATGTGGTGCCCTCCTTTCCTCCCACTCTAATGAGCAGCCAGAAAGTAAAACACGACTGTTTCATGTATTTTGGGTCACAGCGTAAGGTGTCGATCTTACACTGTGGCGATTACTTTGTGTGAACACTTTTAGTTATTCTAAGTGCTCGTCTTAATTTATTACCATACATTCCAGAGCCGAGTTATTATAAAGTCATTTAAAATTGGTCATCGTTATTTATAACTATTTATTCAAATTAAATATTTTAGTATTTACTATCAAAGCAAATCAAATCAAAATATTTTGTACAACATCGGATTTTATAAATCTATCTTGGCGCGTCCTTTATCTATTACTACTGGTTCAACCCTAACCCTCAACTGAGAAGAACCTACGAAACTAACTCAGACAGACTGATAACTCGAGACAATTATACATAAGTTACATTACATTTCATTCTATTATAACAATACTGAAACTGTCGGGAAGGTAAGTTCTGTTCCTATTATTAGTATCTTCCAAATAATATTTTACCTTATAAATATGACACAATTCTGTACCACAAATTTGTGTGTAAATTTAAAAACACCTTTTACGGTGACCGAAAAGAACTTTTAAGGTGTTTTTAAATTTAACAGTTAAAATATTTTGAATGTTTTTTGTGATCCTATTACGAGTATATGCGTATACCCCTTAATAATGTATCTGTAGAAATACATTATAAATTGAAAAAACAAATGTGGCATCAAATTCGAACGCAAACTTAGTATTCGTATACGATTGTTTACGTAATTTGTTAGTTTTCGAGTGGTTGTTCAGTTTTTTATATTGGCCAGACCGATGAGCTGTCAAACTTCACTTTATTTCAAGTTCCAATTTGTCTATATGCAGCAGGATAAGAAACTTTCCTAAAATATTCTGGTTTCTATATATTTTATAAATAGAATCGTGAAGTTATAAATGAAAGTATATTTCGCATTAAAGTAATTACTTCAAACTTTCCGTTATTGTTTGGTTGTTAGTTCATTTGTCGTTTTAAATTTATGTATCACATGGTGCATACTGCGCAGTACGTAGAAATTTTGTGTTTTTGACATATATCTCGTGGTGCACACGGCCAGCGTCACTAACAACTAATACTGAATAATGTTGTATGAAGAAAGTTCAGATTCTGGTCATGAAGTTGAGAATTTTAACTTTCGAAAACGTGGCAGCACTGAATCTTCACCTGCTCATCGCTTACTTCCTCTCTTGAAAATCTTCAAATTCTTTCTGACGATTCTCTCTTTAATATCAGAGGGAACCATCCCAAAACTTTTTTTAGATTTTTCTACTCAAGATTCTATCACACGATTATAACTCCTTCACCGTCACCACAATAGGCTTTACCTGATAATAATGTAATAGTGTAATAGTGTACTGTAATAGTACCTGAAAAACTTGAGTCATCCCCAGCAATAGTAGCTGCCTCACCATCACTATCGAATACAAAGAATACACGATTAAAACAGCCAAGGCTAGCTATTAGGGTGGCCAGCGCCAAAGAAAGCAATTCAATTACCACTGGATGAATAAAATATTTGAACATAATGCCGATATGCACGATAAACATTTACCAGTAGACAACATCAAAACACCTTTAGAATATTTTTGAATAACTTACTTGATAACAGTGACCGATATTCAAACCCCTCATGGAAAAGGTAAATGGCAATTTTTTCTTGGTAACAAGTTTTAGTATTGATGAAATGGTGGCTTTGCGTGACACAAAAGCATAGAAGCAGGTTACCGTAAACAGTATATACAGAACAAACCTCGCAGATGGGGTACAAAGTACTTGCGAGAGCGGGGATCTCTGGCTTTATATAAGGCTATATGCAAGAACTTACATTCGGGGCGATAGCAACCATTCAGAATTGTGATTATTTACCACCAGCATCAAAAAAAAAAAAAAAACAAAAACACCCAGTAGACTAAGGCTAACCGCAGGCGTGTAATACGATGGATACAATCATTTCCCTACTTTTGGTCCCAAAGGACGTCGCAAGAGATACATCAAAGGCCAAACGACTGTTATGTGAATTAAATGTGGTATGAAGCTTTGTCTATTACCATATCGGAACTGTCTTTTTAATTTCCACAATAAAAATTTAATTAAAATTAATGTGACTTTGTATTATTTCTTTTGCAATACAGGATTTAAACCGAATATTACATATTTACATTAATTATAAACGCAATTCAATTATAATGATTTTCGTATAAATAAGTCTATGATCAAACCACAGCTAATATGGCAATATGTTTGTAGAGATACATTGTTAGCGTAGTGTAATTATTAATGCTTTGGCAATGTATCCTGTGGGATACATGTGATTTTTTTAAAACTACCCTCATGAGATTTTTTAGACATCCTTGTGACTTTAAGATCAAGTGGTATGGATATTATTTTATTACTAAACAAAAAATATTCTGCCAAGTTATGGGATATACTGCCTCTGAAATGAATTACTTACTATGCTTATTCTCTAATCGCTGGTAAATACAGCTTGTGTCTCTTCCCGATTGTACGCACTATCAGACACATTTGTGCGGAGTGTTGATGGCGATAGAAATACCGGACTCGATGATATCTCTATAACAACAACAACAAACTGTATATTTATTATGAGTTAATATATGTATAAAATTATTATGTACCTAACAAATCACAAGAACACACAATATAATTTCAATCAGTACGTCGTTATATAAGAAATTGAAGTTTTAATATATCGATTAAATACTCTTTTATTTAAAAAAATGAAAGATGAATTTTGTATAGATTATACGAGATTGAAGCTGAACACACATAGCTAGTGTTATTCCAAATATAAAATTGAGAAAGAGAGGTAGGTACTACGTAAGGGTTTGAGAGAGAGTACAGTTTCAGCATTGCGACCTAATTTGCCGACACGATTGGGGACGTACCTCCAGCTTGCACGATTCCGCAGCAAGGTGATCACTATGTGACAGCATAGTTTTTTTTTCATAGAATAGGGGGCAAACGAGAAATTTGTGAATGCTACGGCAACCAACGCCCATGAACATCCACATAATAACTACGCCGATGCGTTGCCCTCCTACCTCCACCCCAATGGGGCACCGGCTACTCCCAAACCGCCCGAGA
>JAFELO010000270.1:47770-59603 GCA_017140195.1 Eumaeus atala | reverse complement strand
TGAGGATATCGTTTTTCTCTAAGAACATTCTGTAGGATGTTTTCAGTTAATCTAGAACCGCATTTTCAAGTTGATAGGTAGTTGATATTTGTCAGGCTCTGCAATTCAAACTTAGCATTGTTAAAAGCAAATTTTAATAGGAGACGTCGAATAAATTGTTATTCCTTTGAAGCTGTTATTACTGTAGCCGAGCTGAATTTGCTTGCATATCTTTTAAGATTAATATTTATGATTCAAATAATGAAGGTTCGGAGTATATTCCTTGTTTTGTAGGATAAGCATTCTTTTTTTTATGACAGTTTTTGATGAGTACAAATCATAAACTTTTCGTCACGTCAGTTAATGACTAATGTCAGTTCTTAACATCAGTGAAATGCCAACGTATCAAACACCGACGTTTTACAAAACCTGTTGTCTGTGAGCACGCTGAAGTTGGCCCCTGCCATTACATTAGATTTGATAAAGCGCAAATCAGACTGTAATTTATGTCTGGCAAACTTTTGTAGAGTTCTTGCGTGAAAGAACAAATACGAGTACATACGAAACTTAAAATTTATAACATTTGTGAGATATTACGTGACATGTGTCGTTGTTGCGAAAAAATGTCGTTGATTTACGTTATTTGCTTGTATCTAATAGTATTGCTTAAGATACAATTCTCTCTGTGTATCTGTAATGTAATCTGAACACATGTATGAATTACAATAAAACTGTTTTTAAACAACCATGGTCACGGGTGGACAGCTTAGTCCAGAAGCTTTACAGCAGCCATGGTCACGGATGGACAGTTTATTCCAGAAGCTTTACAGCAACCATAGTCACGGGTGGACTGTTTAGTCCACCCGTGACCATGGTTGTTTAACCGCGGTAATTAAATAAACCGCGATAAAATCCATAAAAGTAGATTTATTATAATAGGTAGAATCAAATGAAGTTATTACAAAATACAATAATTTGAAACGTTGAACGATCAATTATCCGTAGCCTCTATTCCGCTATAGATACAAGTGGCGTGGAAGTTATATAAGTAAATGCACGGATATCGCTAATCATCACAAGGTACTGCCAAATTGGAGAACTCGTTGATTTAAGGAAGGACGTTAAAACTTATCAAAGTCGATGCAAATCAATTCCACGACTTTGTCGATCCATAATCTGTTGTCACATGTATAATTTTTATGGGTTGAAAGACTGAAGGACTTCGAGCATGGATTGGAAAGGGAACTCTTGATTAATAAGGATTAACGTCTTATGAAATATTATTACCAAAAGGAATGAAGTTTTTTAGTACAAGGACGGATTGAATGTTTGATGATGATGTATGTAAACTATTTTATTACGACGGATGTCGATGCATTCTGGGCTGGTCACCTGAACTGTACAGTCGTGCCCAGTGATAAGCTTAGTTATCTAGTTTCGATTGTTCTATTCTGAACAATAGTATTCCCGGTCCGGTCAAATTTATGGTATTTTTAACGTTTTTGTATATATAATTTACGAGCACTCATAGTAATCAGATGAAGCTGTATTGGGCTTCTCTTGGCTTCCACAGCATAAGATCAGATCATCAAAAATATATTTAAAAATAATCTCAATGCACCGAAAAAGTATACGTACCTATATATTGTAAGTACTATGAGCATCGAGTCTAGATTTTGGATTCTTTAATTTGAATCGACTCAGAAGAAGCTTTTCTAAAGTCACTCAGTAACATAAAACATACATCAGTATATTAACCCACTACAGCTCTTTTGAGCTTCTGTTTCCCTTAAACTTAAAAAAAGTCTGGAGTACAAGCATAAATTTCACACGGAAACACATAATATTTCAGCATTAGTCACCGCGCTGCCGTTCCCATTTATAGTTTCAGGTTTTGTTATTTTAACTGGTTTATTTATTTATATTCAGCCATTTTTCAATTTTAAACCCAAACACAAATATTGTTAATTAAACAAAATAAGGTAATATGTTTATATAATAAAACCGAGACGAATGAAACGGATATATAATAATGAATAGTACTAACTGATACTGAAGCGCATTTTTCTTGCTTAATCCTTTGATAAACAGAGTGCTCGCCAGTTGGTAGCTTCGTGGTCTAGTAGAATGCAAAATGTTGTTGGGATTTTTCAATTTCTAATAGCAGTCAAAATTCAGGAAGTTGGCGGTGCAGCTACCCCGTGCCTCGTAGATCACGTTATATTCAATGTAATTCTAGCTTATGCAATTATAATATTGAGTACTTAGGTTCTTAGTCTGTCAAGAGTGTTGTGTGTTTTGTCGTATTATAAGTGTTACTGAGTATGTGTTTTATTTTTTTATATTAAGGGCATAATATCTATTGTTTCAACTTTAATAAATTAGCCTTCTAATGTATACCTCAGAACTAAGCGTAGTTCACTGGATAACGTGTTTCTGTTTCGTAAATTTACTATGTGGCTCCAGCGGAAGACCAGTGCTGTAAGTTTCACTGAAAACACGGAGTTGGTGCCAGTTTGTGACACTATACGTATACATATTATTTTTATAATTTGATTTTGTTTTTTATATATGTATCAGAAATAAAATTCATTGTATCCTATTCTATTCAATAAAAAGTAATAATGTTGAGAAGAATACCAACATAATTTTAATATCGCTTATTATTTTGCTTGAGTAAGATGGAGGACGTCGGGAACATTTTCATTTTTCTGACTCATCCGTAACATGATCGGGGCAGAATTAATTCTCTGACAGGATTTAACAATTTCTCTTCCAGTGGGACCAATTAAAACGGTGTTGTATTTTGGGACGAGTGGTTGAGAAGAAAAATCATTCCAACTGGCGACCGTCGTCAAATATGTCAGTTTACATAGTTAATAATTATAAAACCAGATACCCAACTTGTCTGTATCTCCTGTATGTATGTAACGATTTTCACAAAATTGTTTGAACGTACTCTCATGCAGTTTTCACCCATGGATAGAGCTAGTCTCGTGGTAAGTTTGATTGTATATGTTTTGAAGGTAATCGGGACCTGTTGTTCATGGGCCAAGGCCGGCAGAACCGCAGTTATTTCATAAATATAGGTTTATCTACAAAATATTTATGCATGCATTTTAAATAGAGTATAATCATGCTATATTGCAGAAGAAAAGAATTTGGAATGAATACTCTGTCGCGGGTCGTACTGTTTGCGAGTAGCCGGTGGCAGTTTGTAGGGGAGGTGGGAACGAATGAAACGTATTTGCATGACACTAATGTCGATGTCTATGGGTGTCCAGTCCTCAAAAGCCTCGGATTTCTCGTTGCTCCCCCCCCCCATATACTGTAAAAACATGGTGGACAAAATGTGCATCATCATCATTATCAGCCCCTATCAGTCCACTGCTGGACAAAGGCCTCTGTCAATGAACGAAAAGACGACCGATCTTCTGATACTCGCATCCATCGCGGACCAAATACTGCACGCAGATCGTCTTCAAGATGTGCTTAATTTACCGCATTTATATTCATATGTTTTGATGCTTAAATAAATGAACATAAATGAATCAGTTGTGTAAGGAGCATAGAAGGTAGTCATCAGTAGTCCCTGCTTGCTGCCATGGGATATGGGCATTAGCAATTAAGCGATTATATAAGTACCTACATTCGATTATTTTTATTTAATAACGTAATATGAAAAGGCTAGTACTACGGAAACTCGTATCATAATGTCATTTTTTTCGTTTAGTAAATATTCTATTAAAAATATATATTATTGTAAACTAGAGAGCTTGGATTCTTTAAGAGCCTTATTCTACAACACATTATATTAAGTACAAGCCATAGTTTCATATGCAAACAATGTTTCACATTCCGTGTGCGACGTGATCAATGAAAAGTTTGATTAATTTATACATTATTATCCTACTGTACAGTACTCGCGGTAATACCTACTTGGACTATTTACTAGATACTACCGCTGACTATATACTACGTTTAAAAGACTAAAATTCAAATTTTAGCCCCCACTATAGTGTATATGTGTTTGTATTTGTTTGTTGTGTTTGTATACCAATCAAATAGTTACTTTGTTTGTTGTATAATTAGATTAAGAGCGCTGATTTTCCTCGACCTAAATTTAGACTGTCTCACGTTTTGTACAAAACCGTGTTTGACTTTCACCCAAACGACTGATAGAAAGTTTTTTTATCTGGCTTCCATTATAGCTTTTATATTTTTGCTACTTAAACACTTTTTAAAAAAAGTGTATCTGTCATCTTTGATTGTGAGAAAATGTGTGCTCGGTGTCGAAGAAATGACACACTTTACTTTTTTCGTCGAGTAGGAGGGAATCATTTGTTAAAATATGATACACAAATAGTTTTTTTCCTCCCGGAAACCTATATTTTCCTGTGAGGTTACCACGGATGCGAAATGCCGGCATTGTTAATTTGTATTATTAATTATATAAAAGGGTGAGTTCATGATTTCTTGTTAAAGCCATTTTTGAATGAATGAATATATCTTTATATAGGTAAAAGTTACACTATTATACAAACTTTGTAGACACAATAACAATATATTTCTCACCTCAATTAAAATAATGAGCACAATACAAAATAAAATGATACTAGTGTAGGTACCTACTATTAAAGAGTTAGTTTTTAAATATATACAACATTTCATAAACACAGGAAAATGCACAACAGTGAAACATAGCTCCCAAAAGGGAAACCACTCAGTTGTGTGATTGCAGTCCTGGTATTACGTGGTCCCGATAAGCGTGAAGGTGAGGTAACAATGTGCGTAGGACAGGCCGGGGTGATGTAAGTAAAAAATATATTATTATTAAAAAGCATGGCCGTTACTATATTAAATTATCCAATAGTTTTCACCTACATTTATGTGGTATAGTAGGTTATACTTCCGTTTCAGGTAAGCACAGAGATTATGCGTATTTCTAGTATATGTAAAATAATTCAGCGAGGATAACGAGGAACACGGTGACGTACTTACCCACCTAACCCTTTTTTTGGTGACGAATGCATATACGCATGATACTAGGGCGCCCGGGTAAACCCCCAGAAATTGGGTAACAGTACCAAGTAAACCCCTACGGGAGCCTTCAGCCGCTATTACTGGAGGGTCCCGTATCTGCAGGCAACAGGACCCCTCTAGTGACAGGCTGGCCTCGATGAACAGGCCAGACTTCACCTCCACGGGGACGATAATCGTTACGATGATGTTCGACTTTGACAAGTCCCCTCTGATAACTGATGTCAGATCGTGACGCACCGCCGACCACCTCGGGCACACCTCGAGTTTGTGCTAGGCCGAGTCCACCGCCGTGTCACAATCGTTACAAGTGTGATTGTTGGCTGCCCATAACATATATTCACCGAAGCAACCATGCCCAGTGAGCACCTTCGTCAGACGGAAGGTTAGGGGTTTGCGCCTACGGCGCACCCTCCGCTCGAGGATCGGGCAAGGCAGGCGTCATCTCTCTACCATACGGCAGCCGCGCCAGGTTCTTCACCCACCTCTGCATTAACGCCACATGCCCTAAACCCGACCCGCAGGATCTCGTCATGCGTAGGGTCCAGACCGAGAGCCCTCCTATCCGGGACATAAGAGTAGCTCTCGGCAAGAACCTCCGCCACTAGTTTTCACAGATCACCGGAAAGAGCTATTGCTAGAGCCCACGATATCATACTGTACCCCCAGATCTACCTCACTCCGATGACCCTCTGCGCAGAGTGCGAGTGGGCCTTATTTCTCGCAGTGAGACGAGCCGCAAAAAGAGGAGTACCGTACATTGCCATACTCCGACAGACGCCGAAGTAAAGCTGCCTGCAGTCAGCACTGGGTCTGAGGTTCGGGAGGAGTCTGCTCAGCGCACTCGCCGCCTTCATGACCTTCGATCCCTCCATAACAAAGTGTGGGCCGAAGGTCCACCTTCCGTTATGGTGGCCCTAACCTGTCTATGCGGCTGATCACAAGGTCAACGCCCACCTCGGCCAGCCGCGCCGCCTCCTTGTAGTCTCGTCTCCGGTCATAGACGAGGGTGTCATCCCCATAACAGATGACACCCATCCCGGGGATGAGACGCCCTCGCAACACCCAGTCGTTGCTGACGTCCCACAGGATTGGTCCAAGTAACGAACCTGCGGGATGCCGCGCCCGACTCGCCGTCACTCCACGGACTGACACTGACCCTGACTGTTCCTCGACAGCTCCTCTCCGACCGATGAAATACGCCTCCAACAGCCTCACGAGATAGGGAGGCACCTTAAAGAAGATCAGTGCCTCCCGTATCACGCTGTGAGACTGTTCAGAGCATCCGCAATGTCCAACAACACCACGACCACCCGTTACCACAATTCCCGTCCTGTGTTACGCCTCGCCCGTCACCCGCAGCCGCTTGAGGGCATCGGTTGTCGACCGGTGTGCTCGGAACCCGAACTGTGAGTCCGAGAGTCCGGGTTCAGTCCCCTGCCCTCCTCCGGATGCTGAACGAGACGGGAGGCCACAATCCGTTCAAAAGGCTTCCCACTCTCGTTCAGCAGCACCACCTGTCCAACCGACGACGCCGACTCCATGGGCCTCCCTGCCTTTGGATGCAAGCAAAGCCGACTCTCCTTCCATGCCACCGGAGTTTGACCAGACCGCACGCAGCGGTCGAAAAATACCCGGAGGCTATCCTCGAGGTGCACGAGAGAGACTCTCCCGTGCACCCTGTCTGGTCCCGGTGCTGTCTACTTACTCTAGAGGCGAGTCAGAATCGCCTCCACTTCAGCCTCCGCGACGGGTGGCGGAACACCCTCTCGTCCGACGTCTGTCGAGCCATCCTGGGGGGCATGAAGCCCGCGGGTGTGTCGGGGAACAATTCCTCGGCGATCCGACTAGAGCGTCTCCGTGTTGGCGTTCGGAGCTTGTGCCGCACCCACTTGTACGGTCGGCCCCACTGATCCCTCTCGAGATCCTCTACGAGCTGCAGCTGGGCCTCCACCTTGGCCCAGCCTGCTGCAGGATCTTTACTTTCTCGACATAGATCCTGCGCAGCCTGTCGCCCCTATCGATGGCCTGGCGAAAGTAACGGCCATCAAGGAACATTCCGACCATCGCACGCACGTATATTGAGGACGGACAGTCCGGCAGATACCGCCCACTTTTCCATCTCCCTCCCTTTCGGGTTCGTGACCGAGTTACCCCAAGCCGTGGACTTGGCACGGGGAGTGTTACAGTTTTTTTAATTCTATTCTATGAGTCAACAAGGGGGGTAAAAGGATATTAAGGTTTAGTTAAACTTTTAGATACATTTATTTTAATTGGTCTTTCACCATTCACAATCCAGGACAGACTTAATATATTACAAGAACATCAATTGAATTAATACACATTTTGATATGAGTTAGTATAAAAGGTGAGGGTATGTAGTCTTATCTGGGTAGATGTCCGAGTCTCTCGGCTGCAACTTTAATGGCCCTTTATATATATATAATAAGCAAAAAAAAAAGTTAAAAGGAGTAGAGCTCTGAAAAGGAACACATAACTAATTTTCCCATTCTCTTGGCTTTATGAGCCCAACTACAATCAGGCAAGATATAAACTCAGTTACCCTTAAATAGAATTTAACATCAAAACAACAATGGAACATGGCGTCGGCAAGATATCATGAACTCACCTTTTTTATGAAATATTCGTGCATTGTGACACGAATGTGTAAATTTCAGGCGGAATATAAAAAAAACTATTTCCCCATCATTTGGTGATGGTAGACAGCATCAGCCATCACAAATATATCAGGACCCCCACATCGCCAAAAGCCTTACAGTCAAAGATGACAGACAGTCAAAGATGGAGATAAAATATTTAAGTTTCAAAAAACATGTTTCAATCACCCACGAACACCTGGAGGGGGGGGGGCTATCTGCCTTGACAGCAGCCCCAGAACTTCGAGAAACTGTTCTAGGGCCGCCAGATTGCGGTTTGGAAAGAAGTATACCCCTACGAATGCAACTACTCCCCGAACCGCCGCCACGTACACGCGGCCTCTCGCTTGGAATACGAGGGGGGGGGGTGTTCCAGGCTGCACCACGATCACCACCGAGCCGTCGGTGTCCCCAGCCGAGCTCACTCCGCCATGGGCTGCAGGACTTGCATATATACACATACAAAGTTAAAGAAACAAATCGCAGATTTTGAATTCCTGGCGGAATTCATAAGGGCAGTGGACACGGAAGAGGTCCAGCTATTCGCCCGAAAAGTGAAATATGGCACCATGGCGGAGAAGATCCAAGCCATGGTGGATCATTCAGCGCTGGTCGACACGATCAAGCGCATGACCAAATAAGCCTCCGCTGGCTACGACGGGGAGGATTAAACCACTCTCATTGCGATTGGTGTCGTTCAACGCGAACGGCATCAGATCCAACTTACATGAGATGCGGGACTTCCTCCCACGTAACAAAGTAGACATCCTATTAGTGCAGGAATCGTTCTTAAAACCGACACAAGCAGATCCGCGTATCAGCAATTATAATATCATTCGGAATGATAGAACTCGATCCCGTCTTGGAGGTACGGCCATATATTACAAGAGAGCGATACACTGTATCCCTCTCGACCCGCCCCCGCTAGAAAATCTAGAAGTCTCATTATGCAAACTATGCATGATCGGCCATCAGCCCATCACCATAGTCTCTGCATACCAACCCAGCTAGAAGCCGCTCCTAGTCAGCGACCTGAAAGCCGTCTTCAACATCTTAGACCAAGACGACCCTGTCATTCTGGCCGGGGACCTGAACGCCCACCACAAAAACTAGGGCAGCAGGCACAACAATAGACATGGAACAACATTATCAGATTTTGCCGATGATCATAACATCGTCATCAACGCGCCGTATACGCCGACCCGTTACGCTCACGCGAACGCGCGGAATATACAATCTCCCAGCACGATCGACATCTCACTGTTCAAAAGCGTCTCACTCGCCATAAAGACGGCTGAAACGCTACACGAACTGAGCTCGGATCATAGGCCCATCTTAACAGAAATAGGCTACGACAGGGCTAGAAACACAGAGAGGATCACAAAGAAGATCATCGATTATAAACCATTGAAAGATAAGTTTATAAATCTCAAATCGAGCGACCTCGATATAGTCCCACACGTCATAGACACCTCACAGGCCGCCATCGCGGCCTCCCCGAATGTCAACAACTTAATTGTTGACAAAATAGGAGAATCGTCTAGAGAGATCTCCGCCGTCCCAGAGGAACGGCTGGCTCTCCCTGACGACGTTAGGGACATCATACGAAGGAAGAATGCAGCTAAACGTCTGTACGACCGCCACGGAGGCGATGAGAACAGACGAACCCTCCGACGACTCGAAAGAGAAATCAAAAAGGCCGTACCGAAGTTCGTGAACGAAAGATGGGATCAGTTCGCGAGCGAGTTAAAACCGTCACACACAGCCTACTGGCCTCTAGCCAGGGCGATGAAGACAGAGCCAACAGAGCAAATGCCACCGTTAAATCGCACTAATCTACCACCTGTACTAGAGGATGAAGAAAAATCGGAATGTTTAGCAGACGCGGTTGAGAGTCAATGTATTCCCAGCACGCTCCCCACAGACCCCTCGCATCTAGAGGAGGTGCAGAGAGATGAAATCATACGCCCGACGGACGCGGACGAAGTGAAGGTGCTCATAAGAAACCTCCACACTAAAAAGTCGCCGGGGCCCGACGGTATCACAAACAAGGTACTAAAACAGCTACCCCCTGCCATTATACACCTACTGGTGTGTATCTTCAACGCTCTCCTAACGCATTGCGCCTTCCCGGACATCTGGTAGGAAGCAATAGTGATAGGCATCCACAAACCGGGAAAACCCCGGTCGGAGCCGACCAGCTATCGACCTGTAAGTCTTATAAGCTCGCTAGCGAAAATATACGAAAGGATTATCCTCGCACGCTTAAAAACCGTGATACGAGAGAAACCTGTTCATGGATGAACAGTTTGCTTTTCGTAACAGCCACAGCTGCCCCCAACAGGTACACCGTCTCACAGAATATGTACTTCTCAGGGCCTCTGCATCTACAAGCTGTACCAACTGGAACTGCCTGATAGACTGGTACTGATCATAAACAGCTACCTAGAGAACAGGCGGTTCAGATTCAGAGTGGAGGGCACACTGTCCTCCCCCCGCACAGTCAGAGCCGGGGTCCCGCAAGGTTCTGTATTATCCCCGACCCTCTACAACTTGTACACCAGCGACCTACCGCGACACCCCAGCGTACAGCTGGCGATGTTCGCGGATGACACCGCACTGTACATAAGGAACGTTCCCAGAGAGGGAGCCAGATTACTTCAAAGGGCCGTTACCGAACTCGGCGAATGGTTCCTGAAATGGAGGATAGAGGTGAACGCGGAAAAGAGTAAGTCGATACTCTTCACCCGAACCAGATCACGCGCGACAGGAGAGCGCGGAAAGAAAAAGAATAAGATGGCCCCTATCCTGCTCTACGGGAACAAAATTCCTAGTGCGGAGACGGTCAAATATCTCGGCATCACGCTAAATAGATCGATGGACTTCCGGAACCACATCGATAGAGTTATAAAAAAGGCGCAACACGTCCTGTTCAAACTCTATCCGTTGATAAACAAAAGGAGCAAAATGGCTAATAGACATAAGCTCACTTTGTATGTCACATGCATTGGACCGATCTTGGCGTACTGAAGTGCCGCATTCGCGCACATATCTCCTCAGCAGATACATCGGTTGCAGAAACTGCAAAACTGGTTCCTGCGTACGGCCACTAGTTGCCCCTGGTACGTACGCAATATCGATCTACATTGTGACTTTAAATTGACCTCGATTAAGGGCCACTTCGAAGAACTCTCTCAAAAGTTCTTCGATAAGGCCCTGAATCACCCGAACAGTCTTATAAGAAAGACGTCGGTGTACGATCCGACACTAATTACAGACTCCCGATATCGTCGGCCGAAGCACGTATTGCACGACGCCGACGACGCGATAGCCGTAGCAGTTGCTAAGTCCACCCTTGCACACAAGCAAAAACACACCCAGACACGCATCCGCAGTAAAATGCCACTAGGGCAAACCCACGGATAGCAGGTTTTAGTCCGTAGTAGGTAGTAGTTATATCTACACGACCTGACCCGACAAACTCTTCAGGCCCCCTTGGGTCGGTTGGACAGTGCATAAATGCATTCCCCTCCTGCTAGAACCAATACGATATACACCGCTCGTACCGGTCGAGCGTTGAACCTTACATATAGTTACACAGCTATAAGACATATGACAGACTGAATGACAAACTCACACACCGCTTACGGAAACGAGCCCGGGTTCGAATCCGTGAGACGTGAGCTTAGATGAATGTAGAAATAAAATAATGCGATTTTAGAGAGCTCTAATAATAAAAACAAAATATGATCACGGCTTCTAGCCGATTTGAAGCGCAAATCGACCCCATCCGTCGGTGGGTGGGGAGGAGGCCGGCCTAATCTGACAAGCCAAACCGAAAGACGAGCTCAACTCTCCTTATACACGTCCCGTAAAATTAAATGGCACCGTGCACGCGCCGTCCCACTAGCGTGGGGAGGGGGACCGTTTCCCCCTTTTCGGTACTAAAAATAAATCACGATAGGGTAATGCCCACAAAAATTCCGGTATGCTTCTTACCATCTGCGGGAAAAGAGGGGGGTCTGTCCCCCTTTCGTCTACCTAAAACCTGAAGACAAAAAGTCCGTAGACCCGACGAACTGTAGGGGCGAGGGCAACAGCTCCGCCATCAGTAATAGGTCCCTCGAAAAAAAAAAGAAACAAATGTATGTATTACA
>JAFELO010000270.1:0-37998 GCA_017140195.1 Eumaeus atala | reverse complement strand
CGCTATTTTATGAAGTTAGGATTAACAATCATGTTGGCCTTTTACTGAAAGATTGTAATTGAATGAAAATGTGTGATTAGGAAGGTGGCTTCCCTCCCATTTCAGCGGATAAAGTTTGGATTGAGTAGCTAATGCGGCGTCACACGCCACAAAATCCTTCGTCAGTTATCACATAGAAACGAAAAGAAAACATAAATATTATTTCGACTTCCAGAGATGCGAACCATTATTTCTCTTGTTTAAAGAAATAAAACAAGTTTTACGGTCAATTCATACTAGTGCAGAGTCGAAGCGCATCGAAGCGTCAAATTCCTCACAATCAAAGCGAAGTCGCACGAACGCGCACGTATTCGCATGAATTAGCGCGAGAATGCGCGCTTTTTCGTGGCATTAGTGATGGACACCAGTTGCCAGTTGAATCTCGTATAAAATGGTTGACATTGATCTTGCTATGATGTTGCTTATATCAGAAGTTGAAGAAGAAGAAAACGCTAAAAAGAAAAAGAAAATTGCGAAATTTTGGAGTTCACGACTTGTGGAAGAAAAGACGTATATCTGGTGAATTTATTTCTTTTTGCGCAGATTTATATCTGTACCCAAGTATTTATTACGACTATTATAAAATGAACTATAACCAATTGAAAACTTGGTCAATATTTTGAAGCCACACACTGTAAAAACAAGAAACTAAATTAACGATACCCACTTCCGTTGAAGAGCGAATATCAGTCTGCTTAAGGTGATTTTTACGTCTTTTTGTAATTTTTATATAAACATAACTAATAAGAATAACTTCAGCACAAGAAGATGTTTAAACTATTACTTACGGTAAATCATCAGCTGATAGAAATGTTAACCAATATAATAAATAAACAAGCTTATATTTGAAATTCTTTATTTAAAAAAATTCTTAAATAGGTAATTATTTGCCATGTAGAATCATAATTTCTAAGGTCAATAATAATGAATTAATGAATTATTACTATTTGTCAACTTTCTGCAAATAGTCTTCGATTTCATCTAAATTCGGTTGCCGCTGATTTCATTTCATTGTTGAAATCGGCTGTGGTACGTAAGGTGATGGTGGTGGGACCAAACTGGTATCGAATGTATTTGGATTTTGTTGAATGGTCATGGTGGATGGGATGTAAGTTGAAGTAGATGGCGGATAAAAATTTTGCTGAGCAGTTTTAAGTGGCCGCTGTTGTTTTGTTTCATAGTAGTAAATCAGAGATGGTGGAGTATCGTTTCTTTCCTCTGAGGCAAGTTTTACTTCTGCGTCGGTAACTAGGCCAAGTATTGACTTCTTTAATTCGGCTTGTATTGATACAGGCATTTTTTTACTGTTCCACTCATTGATAGATAGAACACATCTAATGGATCTTCTTTCTTTTCTTTGGCTTCGAGATATTGTGTGAATAATTGATGCGATAGAGAGAACAGAACAGAAACAGAAAGACAGTTTCCGTCCGATTCCGATTGCCGACTGACCAGACGGCGCGTATTTCGCCTAATAGCCGCTTGGCTTCGCGCGAATGCGCGCGCACCAAACTGAGTTGCTCGCGCGCAGGCGCGCGAATTCCCTCTGATACGCATGAATTCGCGCGTCTTTTTTTTTCCTTGAAAGAAATATGTCCATTACATTGTGGAAATAAGGATGAATTTGCTATATTAAGTTTCGGATTGACGCTTCGATGCGCTTTGACTCTGCGCAAGTATGAATTGACCCTTAATGCGAGGGTGAAGAGCGACCTGGCTTTTGAAATGACGCAACATTTTAACTGTCACTCACCCGTAGAATTTCCAGTTCCTTGACACATGACTACCGAAATCCGTAAGCATCCACACAACAAGATAATATGCACCTGTAACTGCTACTCTTCTTACCCCATCTGTTAAACGGGTAAATACAACTGCCAAATAAGCTAAAACAGCAGACAGACTTAAACAGCATAAGCTTCACTTCGCACTGTAATTATGTGAGCCATGGGAGCTAGAGCTGTAACTGTTGGGCTGATCCGTCTGATCCAACTGGGGCGTGGACCATTAATGAATCTAGTGCTAAAGAACTTATACGATTTTTTTTAAAAGATTAAAAATTTAAGTGGACCATGCAGAATATAATGAAAAGACAACAGGCAGTCATATTGACTGCCGATAAGTGAAAACATAAAAATCTTAAAATACTAGGCAGATGCGTGTTGCATATCTGCTAACGCCTTCTCATAATATTTTTTCCCTAAGTCGACACAGAAGTTTTCACCTCAAAAATTGCCTGTGTAAGATCGTACACGTAACTCGAGTGTATTCCTTAATAACGAATATGATTTTGCAGTGAAAAATGCATAAGACATGTAAACGCCATAAGTACGGTAAACTTTTACGCCTTTTTACGATAGCTCGATTACTATATTCATATGATTTCTGTTGTCATATATTTCATACTGCGTGCCGTAAATCATTTCTTACACGGTAATCTGCCAAAGCCAACATAATAGTATATAAGGTAAACCAATCAAAACATATTCCGAAATTTGTATAATATTTTGTGTAGTACATAAATCATTGAGCACGCCCAAGTAATTGGTTATTTAACTGTAGCTCAAAGGTTTTTTAGGAGGGCAATGATGAGCCAAGCGTAAAATTACAAACATTCAAAAGAGCTCTTAAGCGAGCTACTAATTATAAGCTTACTTTGAAATACTATCTCAAATGCTTTCAGTTCGTTTGGAGAGTTTGATGTTTGTTCTTGTAAAAGAAAATCCTGGTATACAAGATTCTATTTAAAGCGTTCGGTCCTACTTCATCCTATTTTAATAATATCTATTCTGAAGTACACATAGAACTTTCTTGGCAAACGATTGAGGTACACAAAAATGGTATTGGGATTTTTTTATTATTAGGAAACGGTGATAGATATGTTTTTATTTTAAGCTTTTATCTCACTTAAAATTAATAATTTAATTCTTTTTCATTTAAGAAAATCCACTGAGGTGTCATTGTGAATATCAAGAAAATTGGAAACGGGATCACTACAAAATAATCCTAAAAGGCAGCAGTAATTCACGATGCGAGCGCCCAAAAGTAATGCACGGATTTGTATTTTTTGAACTGCCACTGAAAAATTGTATGATGTAGCAGTCTTGATCCGGGCATACAAGACGTTCAGACATAATCTGTCTTAGTTTCTTGGCTGATCCGCAATCAGAGCGGTTTAAGCGGATATCAAGTAGCTTACTTCTGAGAACAAATGCCAAACATTGTAAGTACATTGTAAGCAGTTTTAATTCCAACTATTTTACTTCATTTTATTGCATATACAATTATTACATATACGATCCAAGAGGTTATCCATCTAAGCAGCTAAAAAAGAAGAGATTTCATTATCATACGCCCGTACATACACCTCTTTTGAAAAAAGAGAATTTTAAGTAGCAATGGTTAAATGGCCAGTGGAGATACTTGCAATCATGTTCTATAACAACATTCACAGTTACATTTTTAAGCAACATGCATAACAATTAAAAAAGGAAATCATTTGAATACAAAGGCTATTATTTATCACTTCAATGATCCATAAAAATATTTATGTTTCCTACCCGTGAGTATTTGGTTCATGCTGTGAATCTATTTGAATCGTCTCTTTCGCAACATTTTTATGAAATCCCCAGACTTCCCTTACCAATACTAACAATAAAATGAGAATATTTATTTTTAATATCCATGCTTTTCAATACAACCTTTTTCCAGATACGCGGTAAAATACTCCATTCAAAAGCGAGAACAACTCGATTAAATCACTTCACCGGGTGCTCGACATAAAATCTGTGTTATAGCTACTGGGAAATTCGGAAACTCACCAGAGTCATCTGCGCCAGATGCAAGAGTCGCTTCTTCTTTAGACACACTTTCGGCGCACACTTATACGGAGATGAGCAAGTTTTCATTAATGTAAAGTCAATGATGTATGATTCGCGTATAAATAAATGTACCAGCGTAGGCACAAAATAATTTAAAAATGTGAGAGTTATAGTAACAATAATAAAATTTGAAAAAATTTACCTTACTGTATTATTTCGTCTTTAAATATTTTGAAATACATAAATAAATAACGAAATGAGTAGGTGAATAAACGAGTGAATGAATTCATAAGTAAATAAATAAATGAATGAATGAATAAATAAATAATCATTTGTTTTCAGAAAAAAATCCATAATTTTTTAAATGTTAATAAAAAATAAATATAACACAAATGACAAATTAAAGGGCAGAGGATACACTCAGAGCTTCTCCATAACTACCGACGCATTTTTTTGCAGTTGCACTCCTCTTTTGCTCTTTCTATGGGCACCAAAAACACAAAAACTTCTTGATTCGCGACAGCCTACGAGTCACACTCTTATAATATCACACGAGTGAGAATTAAGAACCAGTATACTAGCTCTCATATATATAGATTAATGTTGCTGTATCACATGTTCTGACTGACTGACTTTATCATCGTACAGCCGAAACTTCTGTCCCTTGATACTAAAAACCAGTACCAGGAATCAAATACGGGTGTTCCTTCCTTGATGTAAATGAGCACTCAGAAATAATTTTTAGAAATTTAACACCTGATAGTGATTACAATTGAATTCGTAAATAGGGGGCTTTTATGGAAATTAACCATGTTACACGAATGAAACCACGGGACGCTAGTCGTTACACGGAAAGTAAAACGAGCATAACATTACAAATGATTTGCATTACCAGAGAAAATCATATCATCATTCTCTATAACATGGAATTTAAACAAGCAGTCGGAATGCCTCGTAATAATCCTAAACTTGTATACTTACGTAGAACAAGAAGACACACACATATAAATGCCCACCACCGATCATATTATTCAGCAAGGTTAGAAATACTAACATAACAGCTTTTCAAATCCGTCCATATAAAAGATGTTTTGACATGTGCATGACAAAATATGCACTTTACAAGAAGGACTTAAAAATATATGTTTATCTACTATCACGGTTGCTTTAGAATTACAGATTAGTTTGAAACGGTATATCTTGTATTTATGTAAATGAGTGATCAAGTCATACGGATCCACAAAACACGACAGCCTAGCCGACACTTAACTTATTGTGTGATTGATGATGAATATGAGACACAATTCCATATATCCTACTTAATATTAATAGGTGGCTTCGACGAATTGCTACAAACTAGCACTACCAGGGATAATGCTGTCGATCGCATAACACCGTCATAAAGGGAATGCTATGCCATCGCGTTTCATGCGGTTCGTGAGGCCCTGCAAAGTCGCGGATAACCTCTAGTGTGATCAAAGAGAAAATAAATATTTATTAATTACGAGGTGCGTAACGCTGCGTCTACGGTAAGTCCGTTTTATTTTAGCATCTAGTTCAAGCAAAGCGCACTAACTGAAGCTAGAACCGCCACTTGAAGGATCGTTGTTCTTGATGCTGAATAATTCATTTAATATATTTAACGCTCCTCATCTAGGCAGTAGGACAACCAGCCACCCGCTACCCACAAACCCCATGAAACGCGGCACTGAAGAATTCACTTTACGGAACATGTAAGCAAGAGGTACCTCCCCGGTCGTGCCGGCCCAACGCCGTTGCATAGGAAGATGTAGTGTCATGCAATATGCATGACTCGACCAGAACTTCGTTTTCTTAAACGCGACCTGGACTCCAGAACTTTAGTGGCCCTAAGTGTGTGACCAGCCCATTGCCACTTTAGAGAGCTTATCTTTAGTTCTTCCATACTACATTTAAGATATATATATATATATATATATATATATACTGATTGCTTTGTGTATATATATATATATATATACACAAAGCAATCAGTATTCAACCCAAATTAGTATTTAGGGGCCATTCTACGCCAGCGGCCAAGGGGTTTGTTGTATGGCGCTATATGTCAGCAAGAGGCGCTCCATGCCGGGGCGGTTAAAGTCCAGAGGCCAGGATGTCTCTTGGGAATCCCCAGACGTGTATCTCTGAAGCAGTATCGATCACGCGCTGCGGATGGGCTCGCAGGTGGACTGAGCGGTCAATCAGGCGAGAACAGCCCGCGCTTTACTGTGGCCGGTACTAGCGTCCAGAATTCCTACACGGACGAAACTGTGGATTTACAAACGTTTATCCGGTCACGCCTCACTTATGAGGCCCGCGCATGGTACACGCTAACCTCGCAGGACCAGCGGAAACACCTGCAAGCCCAGAACATATCCCTACTGGTCATTATGGGAGCCGGTCGCTACGTCCGTAACGACGTGATCGTGCGTGACTTGCGCATAGAGTCGCTGGAGGAGTTTGTGGTTTCTCCTCTTCCGCGGGACCGGCCGCAGAGGACCCCCGCCGGGGGCCGCTCTGCAGATCGGAGAGGAGAGGGTCAGGTTGAGCCCCCACATAAAATATCTGGGGCTCCTATGTCTCGGATAGGAGGGCTCTCGGCCAGAATCCCACGCATGACGAGATCCTACGGATTCGCCGGCTAAGGCATGTGGCGTTAATGCAGAGGTGGGAGGAGGACCTGGCGCAGCAGCCGTACGGTAGAGAGTTAACGGCTGCCTTGCGCCCGGTCCTCGAGCGGTGGATGCGCCGTAGGCGCAAACCCCTCACCTTCCGTCTAACGCTGGTGCTCACCGGGCATGGTTGCTTCGGTGAGTATCTGTGCAAGACGGCCCGCAGGGAGCCGACCACTCGATATCACGATTGTGATGCGGCGGTGGACTCGGTCCAGCACACCCTCGAGGTGTGCCCGAGATGGGCGGCGCTGCGTCACGATCTGACATCAGTTGTCGGAGGGGACTTGTCAAAGTCAAGCGTCATCCTCGCGATGCTCGGCAGCGACGAGTCCTACAAGGCGATTGCTTCCTGCTGCGAGACCGTCATGTCCCAGAAGAAAGCCGACGAGCGGGTGAGAGGGGAGGCTGCTGACGCGGCCTCCCCCCGCCGACGACGAATGGGGGTACGAAAGAGGCGCTACCTGCAGCGCCTTCAGTAGTGCCCCTGTGTTCCGTGTCGAGCCGGGATGGGAACCCGGTCCACTTCCAATGACACGGCGTCGTGGGGATCGTCTTAGAGTAGCCGGACAGTCTCCGAGGAGGTGAAGTCTGGCCTTTTCGCCGAGGCCAGCCTGTCGCTGGAGGGGTTCTGTTGCCAGCAGATCCGGGACCCTCCACTTATAGCGGCTGATGGCTCCAGTAGGTGTTTAGTTGGTATTGCTACCCAATGGCCGAGTCCAACATAGGTCTGGGGGTCTACCCGGGCTCCCAGGTATCATGCGTAAATGCATTCCCCTTCGTCACCAAAAAAAAAAGAAAGTTAAGAGTTTAGATACATTTATTTGAATTGGTCTTTCCACATTCACAATCCAGGACAGACTTAAAATATTACAAGAACAATTGTTATTGGTAAGTAAAAAGGTGAGGGTATGAAGTCTTATCTGGTAGACTCCCGGCTGCAACTTGGATGGATGGATATAATTTGCTGAAGGCAGACAGCATCAGCGTTAAATCAATCTGTCGTCCAAGCCACGCCGAAGAGAAAAAGAAAAGTAGTGACATTTCTTCAACACAGAGAATATTAAGCCTTACAGTCAAAGATGACAGAAATATTTTTTTATACAGTATCTAAGTTTCAAAACATAATTGTTGCAATTGTGACAGGGAAATAGACGGGAGCACCGGACGGCACTCCCGTCGAATGATGACGGTACCATCAATCGGATCGGCGACAGGCAGTTGTGGCGCATTTTTGAAACCTAATCTGCGATTGCCAATCCGCCTACTCAGTGCGGCACTTATGAGTATTTATTACCCCTAATGGACGACGGCAGTAGAATTCGGCTACTAGCTCCCGGTAGTTCCACTAGACCTGGCCACGATAGCGGCCACGGTAGCGGCGGGACAAGAGATGCTAAGAATCACCAGGCTACGGATCGCTACCACCGATTTGGCTGGCTATATATAACGGACGAACGCTCAGAATAGATAACCACTTGGTCTAGCTGGAAGTGAAACAAGGAAAAATTCGATGGCACATTCTGGACCTATGTAAAGTCCAAAGAAAAGGCGAGGCACCATAACTATCGAGGCACCATAACACCTATTCCACTTCAGGGGAGGCGACACTCCTCCACAAAGCGGCGCGGGATTTCTCGTGAATATGTCCCTCGTAGGCAATGTCGTCGTAATCCCAAACATTTCAATGTTTTATGTGGGTCTTTAATGATAAGGTGGTACAAAATGGTGTCGAATCTAGACTGGGACCACATGGAGTCAAAAGTCTAAATCGCAGAGGACAAATGCTGGTAAACTTCCTAGAGGTTGAGGGCCTCTTTTTAATGAATTTATATTTTAAAAAGAAGCCCCACAGGTGGTGGACATGGCAGAGCCCCAAAACTGTCACAAGAAATGAGACTGATTTTATTATGACGGGCCGAAACCATATTTTTAGGGATGTCTCCGTGATCTACAGTTTTAGAACCAGAAGTAATCAACGATTGGTTAGAGGCTCTCTGAATACAGGCTCGACACGTGAGCGTATCTGAGTGGTACAGTTGACTCACCAACCTAACTTCCGAATAACCATGGTAGGTTCCGAAAAATTCCGAAAGGAATTAAAAAACCGGTTCGATGCCCCAGATATGTCGAAAACTACAATGGTAATTGACGAGGCCATGAGTGGCGTGACTGGTTGCATGCGGGACGTGGAAGATATTGTAGGAGTAAGCATACGAGCCGGAAAGCTATACTCTCAGATAAGATGTTTGGACTTATTATCTAAGCCTATGATCTTATCTGAAACCGAAGTTTTCTATCCCGGTATCCTAAGCAACGATCCGCGTGCAAGCCTAACACGATATTTGTCAGGTGATGAGTAAGATCAGTCTGGATCTAGCGCAGTGCAGTAGGAATTATAATCGAGCTATTTGGCTGTATTATCTTTTTATAGCTTTGCCTCAAGGTTTCACCAGCGTCACTACTGTCCATTATATATGGCCTATTATGGAATGTAGTTACGCGGGTGAAATTACTTAGGGTTATGAAAAGTAGATAGAGCCGATTCCCATATCTACTGAATATGCATATAAAGTTTGGTAAAAATCAGTAAAACCGTTTCAGAGAAGTAAGTAACTAACATTGTGACACGATTTTATATACAAGATAATAAAACCAAATGTCGTAGTAAGTAAAAAATATGCTTGACGGTGTCACAAATTCAGTATTACATGAGTTTTAACATTATGTATATACTGTGCGGGAAAAAATCACCTCAATCCGCGCAATATTCACAAACTGGGGTCCAAAGCTTTTGCTTTGCGTATTAGTATATAAATAAAAATTATAGTTTCATGAGGTTAATATGTATTTTTTAAGTCGGTTAAAATTCCCATTTATGGATTAAGAGACCTAAACAGCCTTAATAATAACAAATTAGTACTTCGGTGTACTTGAAAATATTCGTGGCCGTTTACAAATGGCAATCGCCACATAATATAATTCTTTCAGCGGAGACGTCATAAAATTTTATATCGGTCCTATCATCTATCCTCGTTTATAATACATTAGAAAGTTCATCAAGAAACTGCGTCACAAGATTGAAACATTAATTTTTAGGTGGTTATTACTTCGAAACTCTAAAGTGAGTTGTTCGTTTGTTCGATAACAAAGTTTAGTTAGTTAAGTAGGCACATTAGGGTAAAACAGGAAAACATTGGGGAGTGTCGTTTGCAGTGGCTGGTTGCCAGACGGTATTAAACTATGCTATCCAATCGGACGGAACGATTTCCAACCAAGTTGCGTAGGAAATTTAAGGCTGTGGCGTAATTTGCGAGGAATAATATTGAATGTCTTTGTTTGCTCTTCTTTCTCTTATCTTAGATATTTCAATTTATTTGAATTGATAAGTTTTATAAAGGTGATGCGTAATTTTACGCCCTGTTTTTCTCTTCACGATATTTTGTACATCCTAAGCAATCTTTTCATTAAAATACTAATCACAACAACGGTTTAAATATACCTAAGGTAAGAGGTAATGCCATGCTGCATTGCAGCGGAATTGAGAGAGGTCACCCTTTACACACATGGAGACACCGTAAAGTGAGACATGCGGTGACGAGCGTCGTGCTGTTTGCGAAGAATGGCAACGCATCGCTATAATAATTACTAGGGTGTTCATGGGTGTCGGTGTTCTTAAAAAGGGTCCGATTCCTCCTTTGCCCCCTATACTATAAAATGCAATATAATTCGTTAAAGTTTTAGTGTAATCCGAAAAGAAAGACACTTGAATGAGTATAACACAGAATGAAGACGCAAACTTGTTCCAACGAACGTAAAGGCCTTACACTCTCATCATAACTTTTGGAATAATAATAGTAAAATGTACATGAATGGGAAACTATTTAAATGTACAGTCGTATTAAACTAACATTTTTTTCCCTTCTGCGTAAACGAGGCTATCAATTATAGTTTACAGAATACACTTTCTTCTTTTCACCATTTAATTTTTTTCAAACCTGAAATTTTGCGCACAGTTTGCGTCCGATTCCCGATTAGTGCAGACGTGATATTCGACTGAGCACGTGCGATATATATTCGATTGTATATATTGTATAACAACTATATATATATATATATATATATATATATCTGTATTTTACCTATTCTACATATTTCGTTCCGCCGTTATTCGCGAGACGCGACCGTTATTGCGTAAACCGGGCGGCCGCCGCCCGCGCGCCACTTCCCCGCTGGCGAGCCGGGGCGTTCCCGTGCCTCGCCGACCATTGCCGATCGGTCAACTCGTCGACCGTTAAAGGCGGTGAACTTGGGGCATGCGCTCAGCTCGTGTTGCGTCGTCGCATTCGCATTTTAGTTTTTGCGCGTAAAAAGAAGTGAGTACGTTCTTCTCGTCGCGCTCGGATTTGTTTTGTTTGCAGATTACGAAAGTAATTTTAATTTATCAGGGCGATAATCACACACCCTATTTTAATAGGACTCTTAAATATTATTCACCCTCCCGCATAGCGAGAGGGCATTGTATATAGGAGCCAAAAAATTAACTGGAAATATGGCTGCTGAAAAGCAGTTTAAATTACTGATGGACTTTCTCCGGTCCAAATTCCCAGACGTTATACGGACTTTTGAGCAAGAGAGGAGTCCCTCGTCACCTAGCCCTGTTGAAACTTTAGAAACTTGGTCGACTACTGCCAATGAGGACATGTTGATATCAGAAAATGCCAGCTCGTACTCTAGCTCCGATGACCCCGACTTCATAACCGAAGGCTAGAGGGCCGAGGAAGAGGAAGCTTCGCGTCAAAAGCGGTAGCACTTCGGCCTTTTCAGCTCCCTCGACTCACCCTTCTGTGCCTGCAAAGGTGGCAAATTCCGTGGTGGCTGAAAAGCCGTCGCCGCACAATCCGCTCTGAGGGAAGCCCCTGAGGCCATGGATGAGACCCTGGCCCAGAGGGAGAGCCGCCCTCCCCTTATTTGACTGTTTCCTTAATCACAAAAAATAAATTAATGGTCTAAACGTTGGAATACGATCCGACGTTATTAACCGACTCCCGTTACCATCGGCTGAAGTACGTATTGCACGACGCCGACGACGTGATCGCGATAGCAGTAGCTAATTCCATGTCCATGGGAGTCGGTATTGATCACAAGGCTACGATTTGCCATTTGCATTAACGTGGCCGTAACGTTGTAAATAATTCCATAAGCAGGTCTGCTGGAAGAGACTCCTGTATAGCATAAGTTGGATTCCTTGTACTTGCGATTTAATGTAACTCATTTAAGTAAATAAGTTTTGTCTCTATTTACATAAATTGTTAAATAAATAAAATTAATATTCAAATTTGTTTGTATGAGTTGAAGTGGCTGTGTGGGCGACCTAAAAATACCCTCACCCTCAACCCAAGCCCAGGGTGACGTAAGAGTCGTCGAACGGCACTAGTCTCTTAATAACAAAAAGGTTTCAGCGAGCTGGTTGTTTGGTGTTACACAGTGACTGTGAAGTAGGACCAGACGTCGCTTGCACCGAGTGGTGGCGGTACCATCAATCGGATCGGCGACAGGCAGCAGTGGCACCGGTCCAAAACCTAATCTGCGTTTGAAAATCGGGGCAATTATGAGCATTTAACTCCAATGGAATACAGCAGTTGAATTTGGCCCCTAGTCCCCAGTAGTTCCACTAGTCCTTGCCAAAGTAGCTGCCACGGTAGCGATGGAACAAGGGATGCTTAGAATCTCCGTGCTTTAAATCGCTACTACCGAATTGACCTGGCTACGTATAAAGGACAAACGCTCAGACGAAATGACCACTTGGCAGAGCTGGAGATGGAACTGGGAAAGATCCGATGGCACGTTCTGGGGCTCTGTGGCGTCCGAAAACAAGGCGAGCACACCACAAATCTGCCATCGGGTCACCTTTTCTACTTCAGATTAGGCAACACTCCATCGCAAGGCGGCGTGGGATTCCTCGTGAATAAGTACCTCGTAGACAACATTGTCGAAATCTCTAGTGTGTCCAGTAGGGTGGCGTATCTCGTACTTAAACTCACTAAGAGGTACAGCCTCAAAGTGACACAAGTATACGCATCAACCTCGACACATTCAGATGATTACGTGAAGGCAACTTATGAAGGTGTTTCAAAGGCCTTACATAACACCTTTAAGGCGAACTTTAATGTTGTTATGGGGACTTTAATGCCAAAGTGGGAGTACAAAATGGTGTAGAATCGAGTCTGGGACCACATGGTGTCGAAAGTCGAAATCGCAGGGAAAAATGCTGGTGAACTTCCTAGAGATCAAAGGGCCTGTTATTAATGAACTCTTATTTTCAGAAGAAGCCTCATAGGAAGTGGACATGGCAGAGCCCCAATACTATGACAATGTTGGAGATTGACTTTATTATGACGGTCCAAAGCAAATATTTAGGGATATCTCAGTGATCAACAGGCTTAGAACCGGAAGTGATCACCGATAGGTTAGAGGCTCACGGCACCTACGACGATACGACGCGAGTGCGTCCGATTGGTACAATCGTCACTCTGACCTACTTCCGAAGAACAATAGTAGGTTCCCAAAAATTGACCATTCTAACAGATGGACTCTACGTGAGAAGTATTACGTGTACGTTGGCAAGCTATAACACATAACTGAGGTACACACCTAAGGTGTCCTCCTCCCATGGCCTACGGGGCTGTATTATATATTGTATATGTCTGACAGGCATCAGCTGACACAGCTATCATAACAACACAGATTATATAAATACCTTGACTAATATGTAACATTTCAGCACGACCGAACAGGTATGGTAAGTACGGCCCATTTGAGAAAGCCCTGAATACCCACGGTTAAAAATGAAATGGAGGGCAACGAGTTTGCATTGACGCAAATTGTTGTGTGGATGTTTTTTTGTCAAGTATCGTTTGTACCAAATAACAATATTTGGTCTTCGTATGACTCTGAACTCGAATTCGGAACCTCGAGATCTGTGACTGAACAAACAGACCACAAGGCAGTTCGATATGACATACACACATAAAATGGAATGGAACAATCGTGGGATTTGGGCAGGGTTTTCGGTTAGCAGCTGGTGTTTGCGCTATCATTGGCGTTATGTAGATGTGAAAACTTTGAAATGTGCATACGTATGTATTTAAATAAGATCTTAGGGACCTCGTGGGCTGGGGCACATTTTAGTATTACCATTGCTTTAAAGAAAATATGGTCGCGCATCTGCGATAGTTCCTGACTATAACTACAGTTACATTTTCCAATATAAATAGCAACCGGATAAAAGTATTGACCAAAACATATTCCAGTCTAAAATGTACAAATTATTTTTTAATTTTATTAAGGAATTAGGCACCTTTCACGTTATATGTTCCAATGAATACAAGCTACAAAGTGACATACGAAAACGATTTAAGTAGGATTAGTTAAACGTTAAATATCAAGTGCTAACGAAACTACACAGTCAAATAAAATTGTTTTTTTATTGGTTTGATCGAGTTGTGTGCCGTGGCTTTGGCTATAACAGTAAATTGGACCAAGGCCTATTTAATATTATATATGTGCAGGTTTTCTTTATTCTTTTTTATTGATGTCCCAACTTCAGCATGCTCTCAGACCGCAGATTTTGTAGCCCGTCTGTGATTCATATCGGCTATATGTTAAATGTTAAGATCCTACCTTCCAAGAATTACACCACTAGTCCCACAAACGCTAGCGGGACGCCGTCGTCCACCAACTTGTATAGGAGTCCCGGGTGCAACACCCTGTCGAAGGCCTTCTCCATATCGGGAAAGACCGCGACGGAGTGTCTCCCCTTGTTCATCTCTACAGACAAGTGGTGGATCACCCGCGTCAGTTGCATCGCGGTTGAGAGGCCGCTCCGGAAGCAGAACTGTTCATCCCTTACGGGAATTTACAGCTTCAGCCTCCGAAGCAAAAGCCTCTCGAACAACTTTGCGATGTGGGACAGCAGCGTTATTAGCCGGTAGTTTCCAGGCAGGCTTCGGGGCTTGCCTGACTTCGGCAGAACCCTGACCCTCCCCTTTTTCCAGGTCTCCGGAAACTGGGCCGTCCGGAGAATGTTATTTCATGAATCCAGACCAACGCTGTGGGGGGGATGTCGAGAGAGAGAGAGAGTGCCTCGAGAGGCGAAGCGTGACTTTCCGCAGCTCAGAGGGGCAAATGAAATCCGTCCCGCTGAGTGGCGGAGTCGTACTCTTAAGGAGCTCTCGAATTCGCCATTCCACCTGCTCGCTGTACTCTGCGAACGACGGCGCCGCTGGGTGTGGTGAGAACTGTGTGTGGATGTGACTTCGGCGCGTGCCTGCGCTCCGTAGTGTTTCGCGCCTGTGGTGTCTAGGAGTGGAGTGATGGTGGTTTTCATCCACGTGAGAGGTCTGTTTAGGGCGTGCAGATTGGTGTCGTTTTCGCCGGCATGGAAGACTGTACTCTCCCAGCCTGCTCCACAACACTACCTCACCTTTTCAGACAGTTCCTTGGCCAGCTTGTTGAGTAGTGCCTTGATACTAGACAGCGGTTGCGGGCCCAGAGTTTCCTCATCTGACGTTTCCTCTGTAGGTCCGCCAGTAGGCTCGGAGGGAGCTCACATCGCCGGCGCGCTGTCACCGATACAAAGGTGGTCGCCACCGCCCGCACCTCCCGGATTTTTTCCATGAAGCGGCGACCGGCGGCCTCCACCTCGTTCGAGGTAGACAGCTGCCCGGCGACGGTGAAGTCGACTAGGCTATCCTGATAGACGGCCCAGTCGATCCTCTCTCTGGTCCGCACTTCTTTCCTAAGGATTGCTCCGGAATCAAGAATGACGAGGATGGGTAAGTGTTGAGTGACGACGTCGTACAGGACCTCGATATTGGCCGTGGCCTTGAGGTTCTGGTGTAGGGCGATGTCCAGAACGTCCGAGGTGCGCAGGGGATACGTAGGCACGTGTGTAGGACACGGTGGTCCTTGCACCGTGTAGCCGCGATCTTCCGAATCCTCCTGCAGCCTGAAGCCACCATTGTTCGTGACGGCCGATCCCCAGGCTGGATGGTTGGAGTTCAGGTCGCCGACCAACAACACCTGGCCGCCGTTCCCCAGCATGTTACGGAAATCACCTAGGTCAAAACTGTTCCCGGGATGTCTGTACGCCACGCAGATCCTGAGCTCCTCCCCCGCCATTTGAATGACTATGCCAGTCGAGTCCATGTCGGTGAAGGGGCCCTGTCTCAAGTCGTCATGGACGACGTCCCGCCGAATGAGCACAGCCGTACCCCTGTACGGCCTGCCGCTCTGCGACACTTCGTCCCTCCGATACGCGACGTATTTCGGTAGCAGAATGACATGTAGGTCGTACTGCTAAGCGAGCAGCCGAAGACTGTCGCCCTTGCCTCCCATACCTCCGGGGTTCCAGTAAGCGACCCTGAGCTCTTCACGATCCATCACTGGCTCCCCATTGATTGGCCTCGTGCGTGCATGATTTGCGCCCAGGTCTCTCAGCACTCGGGACCTCCCTCAGCTCCTCCCTGACGATCTCTCGGTATAGCTCCCTGAGATCGTCAGCGTGGATCCTGAGCTCGTCGCGCTGGCGCCGCTCCTCTTCAGAGCGCCTCGGTCTCCACGCAGGTGGGGGGACTGATATCCGTGGTGTTGGAGTCGGTGTCTGCGATGTGTGGTGAGTCGGTGCGCGTGTTGGTGAGCGTGCGTGTTCCGGGTCCCTAACCTGTGTGGGTAACTCGGCGCACTGTGCTCACAGCCGTCTCCTGTTGTTAATACTTAGGTAGGGTGTTAATTGTTACCTGTACAGCAATGCCGTTTGAGGAGCATATAACGGGATGTCACTCGGCATATGACGGAGAATTTAATTTCACCGATTTTCAGTGACCCATATCATATCCATACGTCGTGCGTATGGATATGAAGTGGGTCACTAAAAATCATGTACGACGGAAAGCCACGAGAACTGGCAACTTCTAATACATTATATCGTAAAACGCATACCTTCTTAGAGCAGTCGGTTGAAGACAGAAAAAGAGTCTGTAATACATAAACATCAAAGATATTTTTTATTGTTATTATTATCTCTTGGCTGTTAACGTAATTGCTAGTGTTTTGCAATTAAATTTAAAAGCTGAGCTTAGCGGGTTGACAATTTTACTGGATTTCATCTTATTTTTTGTTATTTTTTAAATCTGTTTATTGAATACTTAAATTAAACTAAACATTTAAAAAAAAACCATTAAAGCCATGATAAAATATGTCATTTAGGTTCATATCTAGATTATTAGGTGATATTTATAAGTAGTTTATCGTTGTCGTTTCTAAGAGATAATACTATAGTCAAATTTCGATTTAAAGTTTTATTAAATCGAACCTTATAACTACGATGTCTACATTTGTTTGATCTATTTGACGCGTGGTGCAAATTTAGTCGCACAATCATCTGCTACTTTCAATAGCTAAATTAGTGTTGTCAGTGTTAGGTGTTTATTATTATTTCTACACTTGGATAATTATTTCGGAAAAAAATATTTTATACGGAAAATTAGGGCAATAGTGGTCACTATGGCCCTAATTTTCCGAAATACGTCTCGCTGATAAACAATGAGATTAAAATGATTGTTTTCATGATGAGTTTCATGCGGTTTGTAAGAAACTGGATCGAAAATCGGATGGAAAGAGAAAAGCTTAACATGTTTTGTGCTCATTCGCAAAGCATTGGACGTTAGCTCGCCATCGTGTGTTGGGGAGATCGAATTAGAAGTCATATGTTTAAGAAAAAAATGTAGACTACCTTTTGTTGCCACCAAATAAAATATAAAAAAGCAGTCGGTTAGCACATTTTAGATATTCTAGGTAGAATGCCCAGGTGAGCAGTCTTGGCAAATGAAGATTAACATTTTTATTAAAATCGTCTGAACGAATATTCAGTGGGGTTAAGAGTGGGGTGCAAAGCCTATATATATTGGCGAGTGCTAAGCCTATATATATTAGCGCCTGCATAAATGAAAATCCTCTCGATTCTGCAAATAAAAACAACAATAAATGCCTCTTAGTAGTAATGATTTATTTCTATTGTGTGTGCTACATGAAATAAATTATTATTGTTTGAAATAAGATGCCAATTATAATAATTAAAAAGATTTTTCCCGTATGTGTTGGCTCTATCATGACGAGGGATATTCTTATTACAGCTAATAATGTCAACTAGCAACCACATGAGCATAGCAATTTCAAATAAACCTTAAGTCCTAATATTTGCAAAGCTAGAAAAGTTTATGCATATGTTCACTTACATGCTGCGATAGGTACACTCTTAAAATAGCTAAACGTTATAACATTTTTGGATGAACATTTCAAATTATCGCTATGTAGTAAGTTACCAAGAGAGCCCTTTTAAAGAATGCTGAATTTACTACTATGAATTATACAAAAAACCTTAATATACTTAAAACGTTATTGACTCAACATTGATCAATTCAAATATGGTATATGAACTATATTATCCGTCAATGTTAAACAATTTTTGATTTGATAACCTAATAATTCTCTAAATACGGTCATTTATTACTGCACATCACAAACTAGACTGTCTAGTTTGTGAAGTAACAGTGGTGTATATCGACATTGTAAACCTGTGCGAGTGCAAAACAAAGCTAACTGAACTGGTATACTGCCTCGGTTTCATCTTTTACTGCCACTATCGTGCTGTTTATGTCTTATGAAAACCGCTGAGCGACCACCTCGTCTCGAGCTCGTGTATTAGATAAATAGACTTCACGGAGTGTATCAGTAAGTCTTGTTACGTAATCAGATCTAATTTTGATACATTGTATGCACAACATAACTTTAACTACGCACTATTTAAACGCGGAATTTATTAGGATCGACCAGGGGTTTTTGGGATCTATTTCTTTTCTTGCACATCCAAACGTACCTTCTTGCCTTGCCGTCCATCACCCATAAACATCCATTAAACGACTGGTCATACCGATGGGATACCCTGCACCAAAATCAACAGCATAGCTTTCTCTAGCTCGGTAATCACAATATAAATTCGCAAAGTGATAGACATTACGCTGTCGCGTTTCGTGTGGTCTTTGATTTGTTTCCGCTGTTCCGTTGAGCCTTCTTTAACCCATTCCATGTTGAAGGAAGGCCATGTATTTGTTAACCTAATATGTAAATTAACTAGAGTAATAGAGACTATGTAAAAACTGACAATATTATTTGTCGTAGTATTCTGATCCCTCATATACTGTTACTTTTTATAGCAGAGCCAAACAGTGTCTTCAGTTGCCCAAACCATCCTGAAGAAGTATCACTCTAGGAGGCGGGCAGGTACTTGCGGCGACTCAGTCTATTAAGGTAAATTGTATTCGATGTGAAGATATCGAATATAGATTGGGCGGAGGCCCAAAATACCGAATTATAACTCCCTTTGTAATTTTGTGTTTAATAAGTGTGAGAATCTAACAACATAAAACTCGACAAAGGTTATTTTGGTTTATATCATAACAAAAATTTATGTAGAACGAAAGCCTAAATATAGTGAAATGATGTTTTTGTTGAAACTTAAGCGAAACTTAATGTCCCGTTTAAAAATGTTGACAAGTTTAGGCTCTCAATAAAAATGGAAGTATTTTAACATTCACAAATCGAGGATATACGAACCGTGACGACAACAACACGACTGCCGACTATAGACGGTCGTAAATCGGGGAAGTTACGTCCACTACTGTAGTTCGAAAGAGTCGCGTCCGGTCGTATTTGCGTACCGACTGCAAATAAAACAGGCAGTTTATTAGCTGGAAAACTTGTAAGCTAAAGTGTAGCAAAGTGTTTTGGTCCAACGTTACTGATATTTCCTTTTTCATGTACAACGAATCGGGGATTGGAACTACTTGTAGTGTCTGATTCTTTTATTCATGTTAGCCTCCACTTCAAATTCGCGTCATTTTTTTTTTACAATTATGGACGAGATAATATTAAAATTACAACTACAAAAGTAAGGAGGAGGCCTCGCGCGTGTATACGAAATCGCTGCTCATTGCACATGCTCGTAGATACAATTATGCTTGAAAAATAAGTAATGGAACTAAAGTCGTTGCTTTTGTTTTTTATAAAAAAATAAGTTTTTCTACCTTCGTGTGGTTTAAGTAGTCTATCATTATTATACCAACAAAAATCACCGCGAATGCAAACAGTGCGCCCTTGGTGAGGTGCCCCGGAACAACAAACAACATCGCCAGCCAGGGCAGTAGCTGCAGTCTACGAAACCGTACGATACCCTGAATTGATCTCACTGTCTAAAAAATATATTTGAAATAAAATGCGAGGGTCGGGGTGTCTATGCCCTACGCAAGGGTCCAATTTTGCCACGTTGCCCGATCACTCTCTTGGCTGGTCGTGGCGACGGCTGTTCGTAGGTCGCGGTAAGCGTCGGCCCTTGTGCGATGATTCCGTTGCACAGGTGAAGTGACGACTCTCGTGCGACGGTTGTACGTGAAGCGACGGGTCGACTCGAGCGTTTCAAATAAAAAGTGACACCCTGAAATATTGTGCACGCCATACTAGAATGCAACCCGATACCGGTCTGCCCATGAACAAGTGATGACCACGGTGATGATGATGACGGTGACTAGAGATAAGCCGGTTGTGGCATAAGCATCTCGGTATTCATACAGAAGTGTGGAGCTACATAAATTAGTTAAAAAGTCAGATAATAAAAAGGTAGTATGTAACTTCGTTGTACATATTTCCGATTAAAGAAAAACATAGGAATGAACTAGGCGAAGGCAAGCATAATCAATTTAAAATTAAATAAGGTGATCAAGCATGATATGATATGATACTAATTGAAAATGAAAATGATTAGCATTCAACACGTCGCACTTACCGAGATGGGGTGTCAAATGTTACTTTGAATACTTTAATTGCATGCCAAAATAATCCTCGAATATGTCCGCCGCTGCAGAAAAGGGATTTTTGTAAATTTTAATTTACTTTAATGTCGTGTGCGAGTACGCGCAAGGACACGCACTTATATGAAATACGTGAGCGCACCTCACATGCATTTTCTGAATCACAGCGAACTACGGTCTCCTCCAGTGCGAATGGAACCGCTCATTGGTTACTTCTCAAAAACTCGTTCGAGAAACGTAAATGTCGCATTGCATTTGTTTTGATTTATCTATAGATAGGTATATTATTTAATTTGTTTTATTGTGTGGAAATAATGACTAAGTCAGGTTAATTAGATTAGATTTAAGGTGATTTCATGGCATATAATTGTTCTTAAAGATGTTAAGAGCCTATATTATTAACATAAAATAGTCTAATTTAATAATATATTTGAAATACGTACTATACGTTACAATAGACATAAGTTTATTAATGTATGACGATCCCTTTCTATGAACAGATCTCGATATTTTCGAAATGGCAACTGGCCAAAACGTGCCAAGATCTTCCTAGTCCTAGTTAAGTAGTTCATTGAACTATATCTCGTAGTTTCATTATATTTTTGTTTCGACTACATTGTAATCAAATCAGGCCTAAGCATGTGTGGGAGTGCCTCCTATAACTTTTTAGTGGTGTGTTTGTGACGAGCACGATCCCTGTTTAAGTACTGCTATGTTACATTGCTACTGAATTGGGCTAGAAGCCGCTTAACGCCACAAAGTCTTTCTTTGCTATATATGTAGTATCCCGTACTAGTGATGTTGGTACTACTTTTTAGGACAAAAGATGTTGGTTATTGTCCTAGTAAAGTGAATCACAGACCACAGATATATAAATAAATGAATAAACCATACAATGTTTTTCTTACATAAATTTTGGCTTCGATATTGCACCACACCGTTAGTGAATTAATGAGCTCTAAACTAATGGCTATAACGCGTACTAAACACACGTTTCTACTCTTCGGCGTACACTCTGATGCTATATGTCCATAGTCATCGCACTTAAAATAATCAGGACACTGGCGAGCGTCCATATTATTTATTGAGTAGCGACTCTGAACATCCCTAGTCCCACACGTATAGCAATTCCTGACCACTTTAGTTTTAGAAACTTCAGGACTCCTTATGATTTGAATTTCCCTTCATCCTGGCTTGTCAGCGTGCCTTCATGTCCTTTTCACTATCTCCTGCTTCACCCTCTCTTACTGTGCGAACCTCTCCTTCAGCTGTTTTATATTCTTGGCACCACACACACAGTACCGCCTTGTTCACTGGACACGCATATGTTAACCATATCTCTAAATAAATGTAATAAGCATTCTTATTTCTATTTTCAATACCCTGAAAAAGATAGAGGTTGGTACCAAACATTTCGCATGCATACACTTATGGCAAAGCAATGAAACCGTAAGGTGTAAATCTCTTTTAGGAATTATAATGTAAAAAATTGGACATTATTTGTATTTATAAGGTTGTAATATATTTTATTACTGTAAATGTATAGATTTTATATATCGTACACAAGTTCCTTAGAATTTATAGTAACACAAAAGTATAGTTAAAAGTGTCTTACTTCATAAATGACAATACGCAATTCATGGCTATTTCATTATACATTCCAAAAATTATACTTTAGACTTTACCGATGATCATCAGTAATATGTAAAAAAAACAAATTCTAACATAAGAACTAGTAAGTCACTTTGAATTTACAGATTAAATTATCAAGACCTAAAACGTAATTAACATACAAAGTGAAACGGAATCATCAATTTGTCTGAATCTAATAATGTCTAACAAAGAGTTTGCATAGTGATCGATGTAATTACAAATTATAACAATGGCATTTTGTATTTAACATTTATTGAATGTTTGATTGTACAACGTTAATGGGCAGTAAATTATTGTATTTATGATCTGTGACGTGTATCTTTAATTGGCTCTAGACGAATAAATAGCATTGTATACTGGCAAAATATTTTTTATATGTATTTATTGTACTGGCCAACGTGAATCTCTCGTTTTATTTGTTTTATTTTACTAAAGTAAATTCGTCCGCGTACATTTTGTGAAATAGTTAACCCATACATCTTACGGTTTGGCTGGAACATTTAGAGTTACAAATCAGGTATTCTTGACCCTTGAACACTATGTAGACATTATACTGCAGAAAATCCTCATCGAGCTATTATGAATTCTTACATCGTCACTTCTATATTCCTCTTCAATACTATAGGGAGAAAATAAGATTTTTATTGGTCACAATAACATTGGTTAGTAACATTACAAATAATTAATTATACGATATCACTGTGACCAATAGAGGCGACCACTCGGTATATGCCATGCAATATATTACGTGTAATATAATAATACGACGTTGATTTCTAGTTACTCCTCAGATATTTCAATCCCCTGGAGCTCCATTAGATCACCGGCTACTTACAAACTGTACAAAACATGACACCGAACGTGTCACTTGTCACTATACGGTGGTGTGACGTGAGCGAGAATTTCCTTCTCAGTTGTGCCGGCTCAGTTCCACTGCAATGCAATATGGCACAACCTCTTACTATAGATTCTCAAAGTTTTACAACCTGCTCATTAACTTGGGAATGGTGGTCCAGAACAAGTTGGTAATCGATACTTCGACATATTCGTGTCTGGAGATTTCAAGTAAAGGAATAAAAGACGCACACAACATGGGAAAAATTACGTTTTATGACAGTAGCTATATCCCATGTATTCTTCTTTTATCGTATGCCAACCGAGAATAAAAATACCGCTTGATCATCCCATTTTCGCATCATTCATTAAATTCTTCCGTATTCCCCATACAAAGCCAGTCAAGTGCGAGTTGAAATTCGGATTTAAGAACCAAGAGTTATGTGTCAAAGGGAAAAACATAACAACTAATAAATGTTGATAAGCATAGATTTACACGCGTATACACTTTAATGTATAAAATATTTAAAAAAATTAAATCTCTTAGGCTTTTTTTTCTGTGATTTTAATGGCTTCGCAATGGTCTCACTTCTACACACCTGTATTTTCTTAAGTCTCGATTCTAGGTTAAATCCATGTTGACAGGATTACTTCGTGGATTACCTTGATCGATGGAAAGACTGACAGACATACCGACAGACAATAAAGCTTCAACCGCTCGTTTGTCCCCTTGAGATAAATTAAAATATAATTTTAATTTGTACAAACCTAACTATTACTCAGTAATAACTTTATTGAAATCTATTATTATATGTATATATATATTATTATTTAAATATTTATTTATATTATGTATAAAATTAAATGTACGCATTAATATTGAAATATACTATTCATTTTCCTGTAGTAGGACTACTGGAAGAAAATCCACCATGGGATAAGTTTATACCAGAATTTTGAATATTTAATATTTCTATTTTATGTTTATATACATGAACTATTAAATAAAAATAATAAAACTAATTCCTCGCATATTTCGTCTATTGACCCATATATGCCGAAAAGAGGGTTTTGTTTTACAGATTTTGTTGTTGGATCATCACACTGTGACTCCATTTATAGCTCCATAATAATAAAGCTAAAGAGACTTTTGTTAGTTTGAAACTACCCCAAATCTCTAGAACTACCAGTTAAGTTTTTTCCGGGCCTGATCTTATGCTGTAGAAGCGAAGGAATGCCCAATACTGCTTCATCGGATTGCTGTGAGTGCTGAGTGTGTTCAATAGAGAGACCGACACCCTTCTCTTCCGCTGATGGGAGGGATCAATCCCGATATGAGAGTGTTTGTAACAGATAATTTAACTATTATTATCATGGCCAGAGGGACCGAGAGGACCCTCCTCCCCCGACTCTGACTGTAGCTCTAAAATGGCCTCGGCGCTCTCGCGAATGTTTGGCTCATGAAGAATATCATGACAGGGCGCCCCGTACCCCCTTCACCCTCAGACGGGCGAAAGAACTCGCGCGTGATAATCTCAGAATACTAACCGGTACGGCGGTATTATTTAAGCTAGGCAAGCCTCGAAACGTGTTGGAATTAGTCACTAATCTGAAGGTATCGATCGGACTGTTCGTGTCAGTCGATCGGAACGTGTGTGCTGTTGTCTGACTTGAAGAGTATTAGGGTTGTAGCGTATGTTTCGCATCAGTCCCCGAGGACGAATGCGTGTCCCGGGTTTGCGGTGTTGTGTCTGAGAGCGTATTTGCTGAAGAAGTACTTTGACAGTACTCATAATGTAGTCGTATTAATCCGACAGGGCGTGTCTGGGATAACGACTAATGATAGTCACAGAGTTTGGATCATAGTTCACTGCTTTTCTAACGAGAGGGTTGGGGTGGCTGGACACCTGATCTAAATACTCATTTTTGATGTCTTTGTAGTGACCTCTGAAAGAGGGCAATTCAAACCCTTGTGTAGATCGCGATTGCGTTGCGCAGGAAGCAATTTTGTATCTCTTGCAAAATATGTGTGAGTGGGTCTAGCGTGAGCGAAAACTAATCCGGAATATGATAGTATCCGGCGCGTTCAGACTTTATAGACCATAAGCTTGTTTCTAAGAGGCGTTACTTTTAGTATTTATAAGGTAATGTAGCGTATGTAGCACGTCATCATCATTATTATCAGCACTTATCGATCCACTGCTGGACATAGGCCTCTTTCATGGAAAGTTGAGGTAACCAGTAGGGCTCTGGTTTGTAGGCCGCGTTTAGTGGACGAAGTATTGGTCGAACGTTCGTCAGGTGGAAAGACGATCTCCGTGCAGCAGTTGGTCCGGGATGGATGCGATTAGCAGAAGATTGGTTTTCTTAGCGTTCATCGAAAGAGGCCTATGTAATACATACCGCGCTTTATTACTGGCTTTGGTTATATTCTCATTGAAGGCGAGGTCAAGATCAAGAGTGATTCCGAGGGAGTACTTCCTCACACAATTTATTTCTGTACCGTAGAGGGTTACTGGGGTCATGATGCGTCTGGCTTTGCTGTGCCTAGTGTGTAGAATTGACTTCCATTTTCTGCCGTGCGGACCACTCACAAAGTGTAAAAATTGTGTATTTTAGCTACATTTATGAGGAACTTTATACGACTGCATGGCAAATAGGACCAGAGTTGAGCGTGTGAAACTGTAGGATGCTGATAGTAATTTATGTTTTGTTTATCTCATACAGTGAAACCTATACCATACTTAAATACCAACATCCAGCACACTATCAACTTTACTACGGTACCATTTTAGCCGTAGAGTGCTTACATTACGACGCCATATTAAGGTACCATCGTCCTGCATATTACGACACTTAATATAATGAAGGTATTATTATTACCACTTAAGGTACCATAATTCTGTTCATTATGACACTAAACATATCAGGGTACCATCGTGTTGCTCATTACGATATATGCCATATTTAGGTAACATCATTTCACCCACTCCATACATGTAATAGAGGTATGAACACAGTGTCCCCCCTCAAATGTTGCAACTACCGAGAGGGAACGAAACGAACTGCACATCACACAAAACATAAGTTTGTATGTTTTGTAACTTAGTAATTCTGAGCGTTGACGATGTATCCCAGTGTACGGAAAAACCCTAGTGGGTTTTTGTTACACTGTATCAATTATGTAACTTTTTTCCCTATATATTTAAATAAATAAATGTCATTATAATTCACCAACTTCTATTATTTAGTGCTATAGCGGGAATAGCAATGCATCATCTGTGAAAGTTTCAGCTGGTCAGCCATTACACAGTCTGGCTACAGACAGACGGTTTTTACCCTTTGGGCAGGAAAACTAAATGAGCGACCATCATTGCAGACAGTATCTCTTACAAAAGATTTTCTACGCGTATGTTTTGAAAATTGTAAATTAATTAGTTGTGTCTCGTGGTTTCGCCAGATAAAATTCGGGAGTATTTTCGTGTTGTAACAAATGGCTATTAATCTGTATCATACATTTCTTCCAAATCCGTTTAATAGTGTTAATGTGAAAGTATAAAAGACATACATACTATCTTACCACGAGGTTTCGCCAGATAAAATTCGGGAGTATTTTCGTGTTGTAATAAATGGTTATTAATCTGTATCATACATTTCTTCCAAATCCGTTTAATAGTGTTAACGTGAAAGTATAAAAGACATACATACTATCTTTCGCTTTTTAATGTGAATCTTAGCATGATTAGAAATACCAAATTCATATATGTTGGCTTCTTGTTTTGAGAAACTTAAAATACTTATCTTGCAAGTGGAGAAAGATGACATGTAAACTCTTTGATTTCGCACTGCGAATTAAAATGTCTAGACGACGTACATAATGTATATAGTTCTATTCAGAAGCAGCCAGAATACTGTTAATATTATCATCATCATCATTTGTCCGGTCCACCGTTTGTGTCCATCCGCGATCCGTTCTTTGTTAGAGAATATTGTTTATTAGTGTCTGTTTAAGTGCTGATAAATGCTTTGTGTTATAGTGGTAAGTGTGTACATCCATAGAAGTGAGGTCCCGGGTTAAAATCCAGGACCATACAAAAAAGTGCTATAAGGATATCTTGAATTCTAATAACTGTCCGGAATCAAGAAGTTGACGGTGTTACACAACCGGGCCGCGGAGAGCAAGCTAAGCCGTCGGTCCTGCGCCTGATCTCGTAGTATCGGATTGCTGTCCCATCGGAACAGGTGAATTTAGGAATAAGTAATGTGTCTGCGCAAACACTTGTGCACTATAATACGTCCCGCGCATATGGATGGCTCTTCTCAATAGAGATGGCCGCTGTAGCCGAAATTCAGCTAGGACGACATTACATTATTATGATGGCTGATGACTATAATGATATCACAAGGACACTCTACTTTACATTAAATAGTCGATGTCCTGCATTGTTTGATAATAATTAATTGATATAGTTGCATATTGTATGTTAAATAATATTGTGAGACGGTGAAATGGATATACTCGTATGAGAGCAGCCACAAAGGACTAAAACCTATATCATATGTAAACTCAATTATAGCGTTGATATTACAAGATACTAAACGGTTCCCAAGAGATGAACGCAAACCACTTATAATATAACGTACATGCACTTGGATTACATGCCTAAGCTTAGAGGAACATTAATGTTGTCTAGATAATAATTAATACAATACATCTGCAAGTTATATTCAAATGTATGTTTCAGTGTTAGGTGTCAGGCTTCTTTTTAAGTAATTCTATTATATTTTGTCTGAATTCTCGTAAATGTTATAAACTTATACGTAATGTAGTCCACTGCATAATATTAAAAAAAATGTGATTGAATGTTAGGAAATAATTTTAAGAGTTCTTTTATTAAAAGAACATTCTAAATATTGTTTTCAAATACCCTTACCATTACTGACATACTGGTAGAAGGTGTGTGTTTTAAATATACTAAATAGAATCTATATCGACAAATTAAAATTATATAAATGAACTTTAAACTATCGGATAAACTTAAAAAAGGCAAATTTAAAACTCGAACTTATTGGTTTTCAGGTGTAAATTTCCCTTAAAATTTGTATATGAAACATACAAACTTTAAGGTACATTCACATCTGAAAACCAGTGAGCTCGGCCTCCAGTTAACTAAGCGTATACGAGTTTTAAGGGGTAAATTATAAGCAGACTAGGACAGGCTTGATTGTCAATGTACTCATCTCAGATCGTTGAATCAAGTTTTGTCTGCACTAATTCTCTGTAGTAGAAGGAACTCAATTAGTGTTCGTCTGCGGAGGAGATGAATTTTACTACCAAAATAATCTTTGTATTGGTATCAGAATATTTACAGCAAAGTTTTTGTTGTCTAGTTTTAATTGCGATTGCAACTTTCCCCGATGGGATCGAATTATCTTCTTTAGTTTAATGTAAATACAAGTATGCATTATTATGTAATGTAATTTCGGCAGTATTTTAACACATACGTTTACACGTAAATGCTTAATTAACATAACAGGTGATAAAATGCATAAAGAGCCTCAGTGGTCTAATTGTTAGGGCTATGAAATCCCGCTCGGGTAGTCCAGGTTGGATCGCAGCCAAATACCAATGAGTTTTTCTCGTAACAAAAAGTAAAAAGTACATTTTCTGAGTGCTCTTACGGTGAAGGAACACATCGTGAGGAAGCCCAGATTCATGTATTCCAATTCGACCTAATCAAGGTATGGGCATATTTTCCCTTCTGAATTACTGAGGTCAGATGACAGTCGCTCTGTGTAAAATTCCCTATATCAGGTAGCCGACCCCGATATCATCTGATATAGTTAGGTGATATAATACGGGATAAGGTTAGGAAGAAGAAAGTGATGAAAATAAAACTATAAAAATAACAACAACACATCTTCACACCACCTCGTTAATGTGGTAGATAAAGAGTATATTATATTATGCGGGTATATTATTATCTAACCCCTCAAAATGAAATCTTCGGCCACCTTACCATTTCTTGACATTCGGGAATCAATGGAAGTCGCACGGGGCCAAATCTGGGGGACGGGGGGATGCGGTAGCAATACGAACCGCAATTCATGGAGTTTGGCACTGAAACCGTTGACGAGTGCACAGGTGCGTTGTCATGGTAGAATAAGTCTTTATTTTTGGCTAAATGAGGCCGTTACCTTCGGAAAATTTTTGCAGCAAGCTTGCATAATACTCTCCAGTTATTGTTTTCCTCTTTACAAATAATCCACGAAAATAATCCCTCGAGCATCCCAAATAACAGTCGACATCACTTTGCCGGTCAACAAAACCGTATTTGCTTCCTTCATCGCAGGTTTTTCGCTATCAGTCCAATGCTCAGGTTGATATTTTATTTCAAGAGCATAATGAAGTATTCATGTTTCATTTACTATCACATAACGCCGCATAAACTCGTTAGTATCACGCTTAAACAGCGCCAAGCACTCCGACGAATCGTCCACTCGACGTTGCTTTTGATTAACAGTGAGCAAATGCGGCACCCATAGCGCGCAAAGATTTTTCATTCGCAAATGTTGTTGTAAAATGTTAAAATCGCATCCAATGAAAATGGTTACCATCTCTGCTATCTGCCGCAACTTTAAGCACTTAAAACGATTTTTCAAATCTTTTCAACCATGCCCGGATTCGTGACTACATTAGGGCAGCCAGACCTGTTGGTATCTTTGCAGCTCTTAAACGTTTAAAATGATGAAACCCAGGTGTGATTTGTACTCAACGCAGGAATGTTATTACCTAAAACATTGTTTAGCTTAACCTTAATCAGGGTTTCTGCTTCCCTCCTAAAATGTAAAACTTTATCACGAATTTTGTTTCTTTCCATAGTTGAGAATATTTACGACAGAGAAAGTTCTAGATCACACAAATTATATCAGTTCGAATAAGTTCAAATTTGAAGTTCTATTTTCGAGTAGATAATATAATGAGACTATAATGTAATAAGTTTTGTTTGCCTATTATTTTCTAAGCTCATCGTTTCGGCCAGTTATCAATCAGCTGTGTACGAAGAAAATTATTAATGTAGATTCCTCTACATAAGAAAAATATGTAAGGTTTGTGATATGTGGCACTCGCCTCTCCTGCATTATTCTATACACGGGCTTAAAAATATGTTGTTGGTTTATTTATATTTTTATTCATCGCTTGAGAAAGTTAGAGTCATAAGTATTATGCGTACGCACACTCTCTTGGATCTAATGGGATATCGACTATGGATCGAACATATCAAAATTATTCTCTCTCTGTTATTTTTTGTTCCTAAAAATCGGTCAAGTAGTTTAGAAAGAATAGTGATTCTTCCAAAACTTCTTTATAAAAAAATCTTGTCGAAATTTTCCGATATAATAAACTCTCGTAGACCACTATCAAGTAGTTTAGTTTTTATATCGAAAAATGTAGTTATGTATCGTAACAAGAGTGTTGAAAATACTAACTCACATTATTTATACTTACTGAAAATGTAGTACTTTTATTTTAATATTTCCAAATCTCGATGTTTTGGTGACTTGCTTCATCCGCAACCTTGGTCTTTGACAGACGCCCCGGGGTACCTGCCTCCGAAGGCAATCCGTGACTATTTACAGGTTGACTAAAATAAATATTTATTTTAGTCAACTATATATTATTATAATTAAGTATCGAAATAAACTGAGATATGCCACGGTCTCTTATTAACTTATGAAAAAAAAATTTTACCTTATTTGGAAAACATTATTTAAATTGAAACTATTTTCATCACAAGACGCCATTTATAGGTTTTCACTTACGAATGCTAGATTTCCATTAAAAATTGAACAATATGAGTAAACTAATAAATGCATGCATTAGTTATAATATTCATTTAATATGAAATATGTTATTATTAAGAATACAAGAGTACAATGTGCAGACTGTACGCTATATTGCCTGATTTAGTTTAGGAATTCCGCGTTGCAACTGCAAACCTACGAATGGAATTCGGCTGACACCACCTCTTGCGAACATTATACCAAGTAAAGAGACATTTTCATTGTCACATTTCGTGCGGTTCGTGAGTCGCCGGTGGCCAATTGGGGGTGGGAAAGGAGTGCACCGCATTGGCATAGTAATTACGTGGACGTTCATGAGCGTCAGTAATCGTAAAAAGGCTCCGGTTACTCGTTTACCCCCCTATTCTATATAAAAAACTTATTTAAAAAATATCAAAAAATATATGGTCCTGAAAATAACTAATAAGCGTGAAGTAAAAAAATATTTATTTTTGAAAATATTTGAATTATTCTTATTCCATTGTATAATATAACTCTCACTTGAGTCGACCCATCCCTTAGATACTAGACAGCGCGGTCCATTCAAGAGCTTCAAACGCACTTCATGCTCAGAATAGGCTGAGACCATTAGGTCCGCTCTAAGTACTCGATTTAGAAATAGCAGCAGTCGAGGCTGGCTAGGTTGTGTAACGAAATGTAATAAAAACGTTTTAACGTAATGAAGTAAAACTTCTTACCCGTGGCTCCATTTGTCTTAAACATATCTTAAGGGAACTATTGTTTTCTCAGGACAGGTCATTCCAAAGTAATCTATACCTGTGCCAAATACTGTAATAATGGTAATCGTCATCCATACTCACAAACTTCCTCATTTGTAATAATAATAATAATAATAGGAAATCATATGTTTTCACAAATCTTCCAAAAGAAAAACTATTCAACATAGAACATTTAGTACGTTCGAAAAATACTAGAAGTCAATAGTCTACAAATAATAGACAAGACATTTAAAAATATACACTAAAGTAAAAAGAATCGATAGAATGTAAAACTATTACAATTCACATCCATCTGCATGTCCACATTGTAACACTTGTATAATCACTCTTCTTTGATAAATTTATGACGCGCTTTCTCAAAAACAGATAACGAAGGCGCTATCATTATAAAATTTAAGTATTTACATTACAAACTGATTAATGCGAAATTTATTAAGAAAAAATAGGAACAAAAATGTTGAAAGAATTTAAATTTTGGTGCACTAAAAATCTTATTTTTATACAGAACGAAACATTAAACTATTCCATATGAACAAATCTAAAATGCACAGTTGTTAGCAAGATAAATCGTTATTAAATGTTACCGATAGAAAAATTGGTAATGTGGGAGCATCGAATCCTTCTATAGGCTTCCTTCTCGAAGTTATACCTACCCAATTGTAATAATGAGGTGGACGTATTCGTCTACGACTTCGAGAATATCACCATTGACATTGACCGGCATTGGGGTAAACATGTTCGTGTCTAAGTTCATACTAAGATCAATAGATCGGAGGAATTTATATAGGCCATACATTCCCTGCAAGCGCACCAACGTTTCGGCCAACACAACCCTATCGTCGGCGAAACGTAGATGTGAGAGATACACGCCGTTAATAATTTTTGCCGCATTCTGATCAGTTAAAAGATTTAAAGACGTCCTCCATAGCGTTAGTGAACAGTTTCGGGGAAATAACTTCCCCTGTCGCACTCATCAATGCAAATGGATTAGCCTTGTTTAACCTCCCGGAATCAGAACGGACATAAAAGCAGTGCCATACAATGCTCCTAGTACTTTGACGTGTCGCCAATCGACCAGACATCACTGTAAAGCTTCCAGAACAGCCCAGGTTTCAACAGAATCAAAAGCATTCTCATAGTTCACAAAGGCAAGGCACAGTGGCACACTTCTACATACTGTTTTATAACAACAATTCCAGAATGCTTTCTCAAACTTAATATTCAAGGCGCATATCAAGTGATTAAATTAGACAGTAATCGGGCAGATGTTTGTCTTCCGTAAATTGAGTTATGAAGCTGAAACAACACCTAAACCTCTTGTTGTGGAAAGCTTTCTAAATAGCTGTGAAAATAAATACATCCTCAGAAACACAGTCTTAATATTAATGTAGGAACCTCACAAAGGTTTAACGCTACAAGTCTGAACATACCCTAACACTTAAACTTTAATCCCATCGCTGTATAGCAACTTGTGTGTAAATTAGTATTACATTTCTCTAAAGTAACTTAGTTCTTGAATACTAAACACACATTATTTTACAGATGTATATTAAGTAATAACAAGTGCGAAACTTTGTATTTTTTAATCGTAATGACAATTACAATGGCGAATTATGCACATGTCATGTAGTGCACTATTCCCTAATTCACCTATTCTAATAATTCTATTTCACATAGTCGGAGAAGAAGTCAGGGATAGAACCGACGGGTCAATGTGAACATGGACATGGAACACGACGGTATAGCTACTGTGGACGGTTTAGCTGAATGTGTGTTGACATGTCAGGTAGATATCATCATAATCAGCTCTTATCGGTCCACTGCTGGACATGGGCCTCGTTGAATGAACGCCGAAACGACCGATCTCCTGCTAATCGAATCCATCCCGGACTGGCTACAACACGTATATCGTCTTCCCACCTGATGACCGGTAAACCGGACCGGTAAACGCGGCCTCCACTCCAGAACCTTACTGGTCCATCTGCTCTTCTGAGTGTGTGACCAGCCCATTGCCACTTATTCGTCGCATGATATCGGATGCTTTAGTTCTCTGCCTTATTACAATCGGCCTCGGAGGTCATCACAGGGAGAACGCATCGGTTGAAGACTTTGGTCTTCAAGGTCTACAGTAGAGGTGACGTGAAAATGTGACGAAGCTTCCGGAATGCCGCCCAACACAACTGAATCCTTCTTCATACATATGTAGTCTAAGAAATAAAAATTAGGTGTTGCGGCGACGAGAGCTGGATTATAATTATTTGAGTTTTGATTACATAAAATGTATTCGATATAAGCCTTTGAACAAAACTCGAGAACATAAGGAAGTATCAACAACGTAAAGAAATGAAAAAAGTTATTTCAAGAGGCAACGCGCCCTAGAACATTTCCAAAAGAATAAATGGCGTGCGAACCACGCCTAACCGAATTGGAGCAATGCATGTGCGATTTACGTCCTAATATTGTCGATCTTGGGAAGTAGTAGTGAGGTTGAATTATTATTATTGTTTTATGTTGTAGATATAAAAATATAATGTTTATAACATCTCCATACACTGGACGACGAATTTGACAAGGAAAAGAATACACAGTAAATATTATATCAGAGTAGATAATTCGTGAAATAAAATCGTCTTAAACGTGCGTTTTTATAACACAAAATATACTAATATCAGCCTAAATTGGACCGTAAACAAAATAAAATAGAGATATAATGATGAATTTTATAAACAAGGGGCCAATCGTCCACAGCATACATTTCACGCTCATATCATATACTTTCCTGAATGTGCAACATAACTTCGCGAATATATTGCCGGTCTTCATTCGAACCCTTTGTTGAACCACGAACTCTCAAAAACTGCCTGCAAACTCACCACAGTAGTGACAAATACGTTAGCACTGGAGCATTAACACCTACAGCAACGACGAATATCTTCACCAAATTTAAACCCTTAAATTACGTTATCGAGTTCACGGCCAATTAAAATGCCATTTAAAATAAAAATCACTTGCACAATTTAGTTAAAGAATTATATATTATACTCATTCGGAGCATTCACAATTAACTCGCATCTGGAACAATATTATAATTATTAATGTTATATCGCCCGGCTTAAAGCATTTATTTCTTTTGAAATTTTTTGTCGCTTTTACCGCAATCATATTCCGCCCATTCACTGTATGTACATGCAGATTTTAACATTTATATTACATACATTAACAGGAAAACGAGGATTTGTTGATGCAAGTATGGCATGATGGAAAACTGTTGGACTTCAATATAAATATATGATCACAAAATATTTATATACTGAATGGATTTCCATTCACTCTATATTATCCAATGTAGTCGCCGTTACTTTTTATTTAAAATCACATCAAACTCAATTTTTCTATTGTCAATTTGCTTCTAAGTGAGATATTTCGCGTAATTTGTTGATGCGTAGCTTGGGTCAAGTAAGTTATATATATAAATGGACTATTCAACACAAAAATATTTTTTCAATTTGGGTCAGTAGTTCTTGAGATGAACGCGTTCAAAAAACAAAGAAACTCCTCAGTATTATATTATTAGTATAGGTATACTCGTACATTGTCACATGAAGTAATTACCGCGTTTCTTGAAATGTTATTCACGTTGTTATTTTTTTTAAAAATAGGCCCAAGCTACAATTATTACAAAAAAAATCAACAACATACAAAATATAACATTATAAAAATAACATCTTTATGATTGCATTAAATCCGCCCGGTATCTTCCACGTATAAAAGGAACTGGATTATTACTTTAGTAAACTACACGCTTTAATGTATAGTTTATTTACTTTCGTCGAGAACCGTTCTATCCATTGGTGAAAATCGCATGAAAGTCGGTCCAGTGGATACTTACAAAATCGTTTACATACATATATACATTTTTAATTATAAATATGTATATATACATAGAATTTTCGAGTCTTCTATAGTATCAATTTTTCCAGAAAATTTACAAATATTGGTTATAAATTAAGCAAGCATATATATTATTTTGTAAACCGCTTTTATGTCGTTGAAACAAAACAAAATTATGTAACTAGCTCGCCATTAGAGTCATGATGCGGTACAGACAAATTAGAGTGGCACGACCGAGGAGGTACCTCTCGGTCACATGATACCACTACAAAATGACAACCATGCTCCTGCTGAAAATGACGGTCGCTATGTCAGTTTGTAAGTGCAGTAAGATTCAGGTGGTCCTATGGAGAGAAGGTGAGGAAACGGACAATTATACAGTCGTTATCTAAAGATAATAGGTACACAGGTACTTGTGTGTTCAATTACATATAACTGTCCACACTATTCTTTCTATTTTTTTAATTTTCATCTCTAAGCAAATAAGAGTATTTTATTTATGTGTTCTTATTTAAGCTTTTATCTCACGTAAAATTAATAATTTAGATTTAGAGATTTAGAGATTAACCATCTGAGCAGCTAATAAAAAAGAGATTTCGTTATCATGCGCCCGTACATACGCCTCTTTTGAAAAAGAGAATTTTTAGTAGCAATTGTTAAATGGCTGACGGAGATACTTGCAATCATGTTCTATAACAACATTCACAGTTACATTTTTGAACAATAAACATAAAAATTAAATCAGAAAAATATTTGAATACAAAGGCATTCATCACTTCAATGTTCCATAAAAATATTTATGCCGTGAATCTATTTGAATCGTCTCTTTCGCAACATTTTTATGAATTCCCCAGACTTTCCTTACCAATACTAACAATACACTGAGAATGTTTATTTTTAATATCCATGCTTTTCAATACAATCTTTTTCCAGATACGCGGTAAAGTAGTCAATTCAAGTTATAATATATTGTTCAAATTATAATTATAATAATTTAAAAATGAAGTTTTTGTAATGTCAAAGAAATTGATGAAAATTATATATATTTGGGATGCGCTAGGTCCATGTACATATTTTGTATAATTTCAAAATTAGCAATTGTTATTATATAACTCTATACCTGAATACGAGTGATTGATGTATAGTTTATTTTACAAGTAACAATATCGATGTATTGTTTGTTTTCCAAAAAAAAAATGTAAAAGATGTAAAGTGTCAGAGATACATAAAAATTTGTTGAGATAGGGAGTTTAAGTAAAATGAAATGTCATCATCATTCATAGATATGAGTGATTAATTATATTTGAATACGTCTAGCAATACCCACATGTTACCTTTTGATGAAGCAGTTCAAACTAAATATGTAAAGTTATCTAGTGACAAACAAGGTGTCAAAGTATTTAGATAAATACGGACGCCCTTAAACGACACCATAATTGACCTTTTTTCTTCCTTCCCTCCATTGGACCATCAGAATCTTACGACACTTACGACGAGACAGAGTTATTCTAAGCACAAGCATAGATGTCATTATGTTGCGGTATTACCTAATTTGACTGTACCGGTTTATAGCACTACCTCTAATGACGAGCTAATTACAAAATTTTGCTTGCATAAATTATAAACAATGTTTGTGAATTTTCTGGAAAAATTAATACTTGTAAGTACCATTAATAAATACCATTAATAATAGGTACCAATAATATTTATAATTAAAAATGTATGTCTATATGTAAACGATTTTATAAGAACCTAATGAAATGACTAGGATGCGGTTTTCACCAAGGAATAAAAAGGTTCTCGTGGAATGTAAATAAATTATGCGTAAAAGTACATCATCATCATTACCAGCCCTTCTCGGTCCACTCTTTCAATGAACGCCAAGACGACCGATTCCGTGTTACTCGCATCCACATCGAAGTGTACGGCAGTGTATACTTTGTTAAGGTAACAATCCAGCTCCTTTTATTCATGGAAGATTCCAGGTGGAGTTAGTGCATTCATAAAGATGTTATTTTTGTACGAGTATATGTTATATTTTATATGTTGTAAATAGTTTAAGCTAAATTTTTATAATAATTATAGCTTCATAAGTTAACATAACGTGAACTACATCTCAAGAAAAGTCTGTGTGGTGGTTTACAGAAACTGATAATGTATATCTATACTAAAAATATAATTCCGAGGAGTTTCTTTGTTTTTTGAACGCATTCATCTGAAGAACGACTGACCCAAATTGAAAAAATATTCTTGTGTTGAATAGTCCGTTTATCGAGGCTTTAAGGTATATACCATGACGTAACGCTTAATAGAACCGAAACTACGCGGGTGAAGCCGCGGGATTATATTAGCCTATTAACCTCGAATAAATGAATATCATATCAATGAGTAGTTACAAAAACTTTTCACCCGTGTCAAGTGGATTATTTTTCACTGGTAAATTGGAGACTAAGCATCACTTAATTCAAGTAGGCGAAAAGAATGAAGCATTTGAACATAACTTCAACATGTCAATGTGGACATATGAAAGTAAAAGTAAAATGAATGCAATTCGAAT
>JAFELO010000269.1:644904-655356 GCA_017140195.1 Eumaeus atala | reverse complement strand
AGGTTAGGTTAGGGCCCGAGGTGGGCCCCACCAGGGTTCAAGGCTTGTCGTGGCGGTGGGGCTTAGTAGCCTGGGGTGTAACCAGGCGAAGCTAATTGAACTCGCTCTCTGTACCCCTCTTATAAGAAGAGGGGACCAAAGGGCAACAGGAGGTGGCGCTTTTGTGCACGGGGCCAGGACCTTACCACATTGCAATGTCCCATAGTCGGGGGGGGTTGTCCTGTAGCGCCATCTCTGGAGGTGGAGTTGGTCCCTTAGGGGGCTGACCAGCCGTCGAGGTGCCCTGATGAGCTGTTGTTCCGGGGCACCTCACCAAGGGCGTAGTTTTGTGGGTATTCGGCATTATCATGTCCCGCAAGTCCCTCACACCACTGGACCCCACCCAGGGCCGGTGAGGGCGCGTAAATGCGTTTCCTGGCGTCAACAAAAAAAAAGGTGCCCGAGATGGGCGGCGCTGCGTCATGATCTGACATTAGTTGTCGGAGGGGACTTGTCAAAATCGAGCATCATCGTCGCGATACTCGGCAGCGACGAGTCCTACCAGGCGATGGCTTCCTTCTACGAAACCGTCATGTCCCAGAAGGAAGCCGACGAGCGGGTGAGAGAGGAGGCTCCCCCCGCCGATGACGAATGGGGGTACGAAGGAGGCGCTACCTACAGCGCCTTCAGTAGTGCCCCGGTGTTACGTGCCGGGCCGTGATGGGAACCCGGCCCACTTCATCAGGACACGTCATCGTGGGGACTGTCATAGCGTAGCCGGACAGTCACCGATGAGGTAAAGTCTGGCCTTTTTGCTGAGGCCAGCCTATCGCTGGAGGGGTCCTGTTGCCTGCAGATTCAGTACCCTCCATTAATAGCTGCTGAAAGCTCCCGTAGGGGTTTAGTTGGTATTGCTACCCCACTGCCGAGTCCAACATAGGTCTGAGGTCTACCCACGCTCCCAGGTATCATGCGTAAATGCATTCCCCTTCGTCACCAAAAAAAAATAGCTTAGTTGTGACTGTTTTTCCAGTACAAGGCGTATACTTAGTATTGGGATAATAGTGTCCGTCCTTTAGAGGCGCATTTTTAGGTGTCGAAAATTTTTCTGGTGTGACGTCGGGGTATACCGATTTCGTTTATCGAAAAAATCAGTAAGTCGTCTACATAGACTTGTCCCGGTATTGACCGTTCGGTCCCAGAGCACGGGTGAGTCTTTTTTTTTTTTGTTTTTGGTGTGATATCTCGTTGTGTTGGCTTTTGGTTTTTATCGAACTTGTGTGGGTGGGTTTAACTGTGATTCTCGAAGCTGGTGCTAGCCGCTATAGGATTTGGGGGTCATTTTTGTTTTGTTTTTCGTGTCTACGTACCTTATAAGGTAAGTAGATATGTCGGAAAGGATTGGTCTTGGGGAGGGGGGACGTGCTCGGGTTCGTCTTCGTACAGGAGGAGGGGCGCGAATCACCCAGGGGGGAGAGGTGAAGACACAGTGCTGGAAGATTTGTCTTCCCTGGCCTCTATGTCTGAGTTGGAGTTGGGGCGAACTTGGGAAAGCACCCACACTGTCCGCTGCCAGATTGATGTGAGCAGAAACACACTTAGGTTTATAATCTAACGAAGGTCTGCCTGTTCCTTGCTCTATAACCATACGTTTTGATACATCTTTTACTGACAATAGAAAATAAATTATACATAATAATTGTTCATTCTTTAAGTTACTCTTTTTCTTGGACATTTTATTTTTAGTTTACATAATAATATAATTGAATATATTTTTAATTTAAACTACTAACATACACAATTCAATGTTAATTAAATTACTCTATAAAAAATCTATAATTAAAATTTATTAGTACTTAATAGACACGTACTTAATTTTATTTCCTACTTTTCAGCTACTGACAAATATTTCCTATGTGATTATCTTCATCGTATTTTACTTATATCAATTAGTAACAGCAATTGTCTCGGTGAGTAGATAATATTATCAATTATGATATCTAATATATAAATAACTTCTTAAAACAGTTACAAGCAGCCTCAAGAAATAAAAAATCCATATTATAATAATATTATCTAAAAGCCTTTGTAATTCTGCTAAGTGCGTTCCACTTTTAATCGTCTTCAATATAGTAGGAAGCTCCTAATTTGGGTGTATGTTTTTTTTTTAATGTATGTTATACGATATCGTCGACAATTGTGGGCGGATATTAAAAAAAATACGAACCTTATACCACCCATAATCATCTAGACATCACGTGATGATGGGATCCCGGAGAAATCGAAGGCAAACCAAAAATTTCAATAATTAATAAAACATATGGACTTGTCGCACGACGTTATCCAAGCAACGGAAATATATTTTACATTCTTTTATATAATAACGAAATGTTATAGATTTAATATATATCAATAAGGCTCATTGAAAGGAAGGGAATGCATCTGCATTACTAGTAGGTGGATTGAAAAGTACTTGGCCTTACACAGATTCATTCAATTCTAAAAATCAAATCTACTTACATTATTCAGTTCAGTTCCGACTAGTTAATTGTGTGAAGTTCGAAACGTGTGCGATGATTGGTTGCAATTTAATAAATTCTTAAACAAATTAATCGGATATAGTGCCGTCATTAAATGCCTTCATAATAAGGAGCTATCGCCGAAAGTCATCGATGATGACATAGTCAGCACTTTAGGAGAATCTGCTCTTCCTTATTCATCCGTCAAAAAATAGATAGCAGAATTAAAAAGTACTTGATTTAATTATGAGAGATCGCAGATAAAATATTAAAGGGATAGCCGAAATTAGATGCATCTCTTATGAAGAACTCTAAACATCATAGTCAATGGATTGGGCTTAGATAAGGTGTCTGCGAGGTGGGTTTCCCGACTGATTTCAGTTGAATAAAAAAAGGACGCGATTGACTGTTTCATGTGACTGTTTGGAGTTATTTGATGCCGAAGCGGTATGTTACAATAGACCCAACATGGGTTCATTACTGTATGCCGGAAACAAAACAACAATCGAAACAGTGGGCAAGACCTGGTTCACCACCCCCTAAAAAGGCTAAGGCGATTGTTTCGGCAAAATAGGTAAAGGCTTCAGTACTCTGGGACCCGTAAAGTGTGATTATGATTGTCAATATTTAAAGGGATCAGATCAGCTCTGATTACCACTGTGTCTTACACCATCATTTATGAGATGAAATAAAAGAAAAGCGTCCAGGAATGCTCAGAAGAAAAGTCCTGTTCCATCAATATAACTACCGTGTTTACACGTCTGCGCAACCAATGTCAGAAATCCACAAACGTGGCATAGTTCATAACATTATCCATCTGATCTGGCAACGTCAGACTCCTTTGTGTTCCCTAACTAAAAAGTAATTGGGATGTCAAAGATTTTCGGCAAACGGCGACGTCAAAACAGCATTAGACGCATACTTTGACTTTAAGGACGAATCTTCTTTTTTCAACGGTCTAAATGCTTTAAATGGAAGATGGCAAAAGTACATCGAACTTGATAGTAATTATATAGAAAAATAAAAATATAACGGACTTAGTTTGTGTTTATTTCCTTGGTTAGGCCGAATACTTTTCGATCCACCCTCGTGTTAGGCGAATGTTCATGGGCGTCAGTGGGCCTCAAAAAGCTCCAACTGCTCGTTTTTGACCCCATAATATAAATAAAATAAGATTTTTATTAAAGAAACATATATTATGTACAGTGAAACGTCCCTGACCTGGGCGGACTAACCCTACTCTCTGGCGCGGGTTATCCGGGCTATGTTACCAGCCGGTCGTCATAATATATATCAATACGTATTTTTTCTTAAACTCTTTAATATTCTTTGAACACTTACATCTGGTATTCGTTATCATTATCTCATTACGCTGAGTTTCTTACACATTTTTTTATCACAAAGGGATGGAGCTCTTCAAAATGAGACTATAGTCTCACCAATTTTATTCGTGTGTCTCTTGTATACTATAAAAACTCTTTACTAACTCAATAACAATATTCTATATTCTTTAAGGATAATGCAATATCATGGTACCAAAACATTACATTACTTCTTCGTTTCGGATCATATATGTGTTTACTATGTTGGCTATGTGTGAACGCACAAAGTATTCAAAACACTGTTCACGTTCTGCAACGTACATTAGGAAAAAATATGATTCTTAGTTTACACGGTAAGTTTATGCACTTATATTTAGTAAGAGGTAGTGACATGCTGCATTACGAGCGAATTGGGAAGGAGAACAACGCATCTGTATGACAACATTACCGCGGGTGCATATGTAGGTCGTAAACACAAACAGTTAGGTCTTAAATAACATTTAAACTATTTAGCCCAATTAATTATAACATTAATCGCGAACTAATTTTCCGATGAGATAATTCGTAATTAACATTCAAATAAATGTGCAATTTTTAACGATTTAAAGCAGTAAGGTAACCATCATACGAAAGACGTTTTGCCTGTAGATAAGTTAACAAATTCAGGACAAGTTAATGAAAACAATTAAGTTAAGTTAAAATCAAACAACGTCAATTTAACTAACGATATTATATAATGACAAAACTATTAGAAACTAAACTTCGTATTATAATGTATACAACTGGACTATTGCATGGCGAATGTTATAGTTGTAAAGCATGCTCTTTTACGAGTATTTTAAATATATCAAGAATTTTAGCGTCTGTAATCCATTGAAACAATATAGAAGATAGAGAAGGGATGCTATAAGCAATTATATGACAGCGATTGGTGAAGTGAGAAGAAATTTGGACTAGCAGTAATATTTTTCTATCTTATCGCATATGCGCATACAACAAAGAGAAATGGAGCAAAAAAGAGAGACAGAGAGTAAACTACATTTGCTGCCTCTTTCTACTTAGGCGGCTTCGGCTGGCTTCCCTTCTGTATCTACGTTATGTCTATGGTCTAATCTCGATTTACAAAGAATTTCATAGTCTTAACTGTTTTCACTGTGAAATCTGAATTGAAGGTAATTTCGTTTCCGAATTTCATAGGAAAATGGAAACATGCTAAAATTTTGCACAAATTTCGAAGAATCTGAATGTAGTGGAAATAAAGAACCAAAATTCCGAAGCGGCATTTTAACTTTATGTGGCTGGTTTGAGTGAAAACGAGATAAATGAACCACGATTTATTCTAACATTTACTTTTTAGGCAAAAGGTGCAGTTTTAAAGAAACAAGATCATTTTTGGGCTACATTTCGACACACACAATTAAGATACAAGCATACGGAATGATAGATATAGACATGGCACTCATTCCTAAAGTAGTAATGTTTGTTATTACGTACACGGTGACACTTTTACAGATTAATAATATTATGTAGGAATCATCACATGTTTTTTTACGGGCTTGACCTGCCACTCCTTCTCACCACTGCAGCTCCAGTGTCACCAGGATCAACATCGGCATGGGTTCATAGTAGATACTATGAACCCATTGATATGATCGCAGGAAGTTGAAAAGAATAAAGCTGTCTTGTGTCATGCAACGAATTTAGTCATAAGAGAAAAGGATGAGTAGGAAGTAATTCGAATTTCCCTCCCTAATTAAAGCAGAGACAATACGAGATCGCAATCGTTAAACAATCGGAGAGAAAAAAGGACAGCCAGGTTAGGCCCAGCTGCTATTCACTACGGAGATATTCAAAATTTATGTAATGGTTGAATAAGATTTTAAGAAAAAGTTAATAACACACACACACACACACACAGCTTTTAGAAAATCTGCTTTATAATAAGTATAGCTAATGTTGACATCATGTAGAGCAATTATGACGATCCTCGATTAGTTAGATATTTGATCGTAGGTGATGTCTCATTTGATTTAGAATGACGTTAAAAAATTTGATAATAAAACGAAAATAGTATAATGATCTTTGTTTTATATGAAGAAACATTACTTGTATGCCTCGTTAGCTTATTCTGGTTATATTGGCGACCATAATATTGCCACACTCGGCGACTCGCCTTCTGAGGTGGAGCACCCTACTCTACTAAAGCTTGATACGTGTGGTTCCAGAAAAATGAGGAGTTCTGTGTATCTATATAAAATACTAGCAGTCCGCCACCGCTTCACATAGATATTTCACGACGTATGGCGAAAAATCACTCGATTTACAAAAATATTAATTTTAATTTCCATCAAATAAACATTACACGTTACAACGACAACAAATTAAATGTATGATAGAGCAACGTCTTTCGGGGGCTGTCAATTGTCATTAATTTCTGCAGCTAAGTAAGAATTACCTTTGATGTTTCTCCACATTCTGGTTACATTATCGAAGATTTCCTAATGATCAAAATATTTTGGAAATGTAACATAGCCCTTGTTCATCACTGATAATGTAGGCTTTCTGATTGTATAAGAATTTTTAATCAGTCTATTAATTTCGGAGCCTGATCAATGCAAACAAGCAATCAAGCAAACAATCAAATATTTCCTCTTTGGAACATTAGTATAGATATAACGTTTATATTATTATGGAACACATAATGTATTTTATGTATCTTAGTGTGTAACAATTGATATAAATAAACACTGACTTAACTTCGTATGTTCTTTTTTATTTATTAATAATTGACTTAAAAAACAGTTATAGATGGTATTTTTATTTCTTGAATATGGTAAGCTCATATAATTTAACGTAAAATAATAACACATATTTATTTATGTATGTAACATTGTAAATGTAGATACATTTATAATATTCTTAAGGCTAGAATTGAAGTAAGATTATCCACGATGCATAGACATAACACGGTGATACGGGCGTGCGTTGTGCTACACGGTACTACGAGCATGCGTTCTGCTACGGAGCTACGTGTGCAAGCTGGGGTACACGGTGCTAGAAGCGTAAGTTGTACTACATGGTCCCACGAGCATTTTTTGTGTTACACGGCGCTGCTCGGGTGTGTTGTGCTACACGGTGCTACAGGCATGCGTTGTGCTACACGGAACTACGAGCGAGCGTTCCGCTATACGCCGCTACGTACCGCTACAAAATACTTGCAGGTCGCTGGTATAGGACAGTTACCCAATTGCTTCAGAAAGATGATAATATTCTTCAGGCTTATAAAAAATTATGTAATTATGTATTGTTCATTGAATTGGATGACGTTAAAGTATTCCTAATAACGGTAGTTATACTGGTTACTTATAATATATTTAAAGTAGACGGTATTATTTTGCAATTCAAAGTTAAGTAACTTTTATTATATGTGGTAAGGAAGCAGAATTCTGGTGATAATTACCGACGCACATTAACATCCACACAAATAGATTTTATCCAGAATATGTCATCTGCTTCATTCCCCTTTGAGTTAATTCCAATAGGTCATCCCGACATTCTATAAAAAATATATTAGTGAACATTAATAGACTTAAAACTATACTTGAAATAAAAAATATACCATGTGTATCAAAGTTTTGAATTTTGAAACCCACCAAAATCCGAAACTAATTACTACTTTATTATATTTTTTATATAGACATACGAGCATTCCGAACCTTTCAAGCGACTACCGACGCCCATAAAAATCGGCATAATTACGCCGATTAACCTAAAGTGGTAGTTACCATCAACTGCTATTAAAGATAAAAACTAAATAACATTTTTGATAATATTTCTTAATGCAACACGCGACCGTAGGTCCGTGGCAAAGGCAGACCAAAGAAAGAATAAGACTTTATGACCTTGCTAAAGAAAAGTGTCACGTACACTGAAAGCGTGTACTGTTACCCAATATGTATCTCGTAGCGCAAATATAGTTACGAACACTTGTCCTAAATGAGAGCAATAATAATAATTAAGTTACTCTTATGTAACTGTTAAAATCCATATCGGGAAGTCTTACGTTTAACTAGTATTTATTGACGGTGGTGAAAAAATGTCCTTCAGCATTATAAATTTTGAGATGCAAGTCCATGGTTACTGTCGTGTATCTTTTTGTATATTTTAAAAAACACTATACTATTTTCTTTTTAATTATTGAAGTTCAAGTTACAAAGCAATAATATAACAAAATATATTTTATTTTTAGGTTTCGTGGCCTTTACGCCCTTATACCTCACATATTATATTTCGTCCTTTCCGACTGTCCGTCTGTCTGTGCATCTGTCTGTTTATATATATATATATATATATATATATATATATATATATATTTCTGTGACATCTTCCTCGCAGAATGTGACATTTTTTATATTTTAAGGATTATAGTGGTAATGGAAAAAAGAAAGGTTTTGGATGGGTGTTATGCGAGTTATATTAATTTTAAGTCATATAAACAGCTAAAACCCACATGGGATTGGAACTCGAGACCTCTGGCGTCGCAAAGACTATACTTGCCACGTTATTAAGAGAGCTGTTTATCCACATGTAACTTTGTTATCGCACTGTTCGTTTATCATAATTCAGATTGTAGTAAAGTCGTTCTAGCCAAATTTCAGATATAGCGGCCATCTCCAGTGAGAATAGCTGTCAGTGCATGTCATAAGTATTTCTGCATACATAAGTATACTCTCGACACCCTCGATAACACATGCTGTTGAGACGTCAATCCGATATAACCGGAGTGAAAGCGGTCGAGGTGGAGCGGACCAAGACCGACGTCTTAACGTGCTCGACCGAGGCGCAGACGTGTGACGCCGCTAACCTGGTTCAGACTCAGTACTCTGGACTGTTGTTAGAGATCGAAAAGTACTAATAACCGTTTTTGCTTTGCCCAAACCGGGAGCGTATTAACGCTACATTTTATTGCGGTATTTTATTGTACATGTTCACCACTAGAGTACGCGACAGTTAGATTTTAAGCAGTACATCTTTGTTCGGAAGAAGGTATATACTCAAAGTTATTAACAATGGTATACTGGCTCTCAAGGGTATTCCTCATACATATCTCACTTCGAACAAAAATAACAGGCTCAATTATCACTGTCCACAATATCTTAGGTATCAGATACACAGTGCGATATCACGGAAGTGTAGCTAACATATTGAGCTATTAACTCATTTCATAGACAAGATCCAAACACAAAAATAAGAGTATCTCTAAATTATATATAAAATATAGTCCTAGTTTTGACATGGGTCGTAAATATAAAGAAAATATTTAATAAATAGTGAAGATGGGATAATCAGGAAGTGATAGTACACTCTCACTCTCAGCTATGATACTATGCTGTCACGTTTCTTAGATTTTATGATTTCCTGAAGCTCCGCGACTAAACAACCGCGTTGACATCGTCGTGATAAGTAAAATGTATAACCAAATAGTTTAGGTATGTATTGTTTTGCTGTGATGAGATTTTACATGTAAGTTTGCAGAATTTATTATTCTTTTATATTCAATTAAACTTCTGCTATTTTGTAATTCCAATTTTAAAAGACATTTATATTTTGTAATGATAGGAATCTAAATAAATGTGCGATTGTAGCACTCCACTAAAGCACTCGATGTGGTCATAAATAAGTTTGAACCTGGGAAAATTTATTAGCAATAATAAACGGTCCTATTTAAATATGTCAACGAAGTATATGGAATGAACTTTGTTAAAGGAGCTGCGGGTCACGTTGCACGGGAGAAACGAAGGGGAAGAATTGTGAGACGGTGATTGAGTTAGCGCCTCACCCCGAGGAAATGGACGTTCCGTGTCGCCTCTGTAACGCCACGCCGCGGCTGCCGAGCGCTCATTTGAACAAGATTGAGTTACCAAGCTACACGGATGTATAGCTTTATATCTAAAAGTGCCTTTCCTGTGAGAAGGAACAGATAGCCGATGACCCCTTAACGTTTTGAGTGCCGACCGTGAAAGGTGTCTGTAAGAAGTAGTGCTATGCTGTATTGCAGTGGAATTGGGGCGACACGACCGGGTAGGTCCACACGCGCGCATGGGTCCGCCGTAAAGTGACATTTGTGTTTTTGAATTATGTGATGTTTGGGATTTTCCGGTGGCCCATTACATTTCAAATGCGAAAACTTATCATAAAAAATATTCATATGTATTCCTAATACAAGGCCCTACTATACTGCACTGATTGTTTTGCGCGTTCCAACAAACTAACAAATTAATAAAAAATAAGATATGAGGCGAGGAATGAATGCTATGTATTCATGCCTTGCCAAATTACCCTAAAAATGCAGATATGGGGTAATATAAATTAAAGCTACAGGTAATGCCATGCTGCATCACAAACGAATCTGGCCAGTACGACCGTGACAAAGTCGGTTTCGGTTAAAAAAAAAAAAAGATTCGGTAGCATTTATTGCCGTATGAAAAAGATTGAACTGAAAATATAAATTTATATTACGAGTACTATTCATATTACACACGCCTACAAAAAGTATTTCTGGACGAAAAAGTAACTGTGTAAATGTTCGTTTATGTTAAAATTACTATAAACTGAAAAAGATATAATTTAAC
>JAFELO010000269.1:623490-639154 GCA_017140195.1 Eumaeus atala | reverse complement strand
CTCAATTAACGATTGTAAGCCGATGCGGAATATGAAAGTTGGTTTGTAAAAATATTAATCTGAATAACATTCCAAGGCTGCGTTCCGCACTCTCCAGTGTAACTTTTTAGTAAAGAGCTTGGAATTTTAGCAAAGTCGCTATTCTATTCCTCGCTGTTCGGATTTTATTTTTTACTTTTTACGAGCGTTTCGCTTTGTCAGTTTCTCGTGTGAAGGTGATACGAAGCTTTGAAATGACCCTTTGAAATCCACCTTTTTGAAACACGGGCATTCGAGAGACTATCATATTTTTATTGAACGTTGAATTCGTTATGACTTTCTATATATTCCGACTTTCATGTTTGAAATATATACTACGTACCAACTCTACGTAACGTTAACACCATTTTACGAGTAAGGTATTGCTTATTTTAGCGAGTGTTTTCCGTATGTACGTCATTGATTTGCAAAAAATACCAAAATACACAGTCAGCGTCTCAAAACCATCTGTGTAAAGGTGTCTCATTAAGATTTGGGGGAAGGGGTGGGGCTATTTAGTAACTCAGATAATACACGAGCTGAATTATCCTTATTCACGATTCCTTATCATCAACTGCACTATGCACGCGCAGCCCCACTAGAGGGAGAACGTATCCCACCTTTGGGCTAAAGAAAACCTACAGGGTATGCCCATAAAGAACCCGGCTCCCTTCCCACCAGTGGGAAAGTACGGTGGTCCGTCCCCTTTTCGTCTCCCTAAACTATAAAATGGAAAAGCCTTCGCTCGTTCTATGGAATGTTATGGTAAATTCCATAGCATCACCCTCAGAAAAAAGAAAAAATATCACTATTTATAAAATCAACTAAAATCCAGTCGGCTCTGACAGTTGATGTTATTCAAGGAAATTTACCGAGAATAATCAAATTACGCTACTCGTGGTTAAAATAATGATTTGAACATGATCAGAAGTGTAAGTCAACCTTCTCTTGGGAACATTGGGTAAGAAACTGGCTACTTTTATTTGTATATATAAAATAACATGTCCTGACTGTCTAATTCATCATCGCCGAGCGTAAGCCATTGAAATCGGGGTCACTAAATTTAGTCAGTAGGATCTTTTTATTAAGCAGACACCCACTAAGGAAAGAATGTCACAATAGCTACCCCTAAGGAAGTGGATAGGGGCTTAAAGCTAGAAGCATGAAACATTGTTTTCAGGCTTTAGATTAGAAATAAATTAATACGTACATCAGCATTTATGGAAATTGGACAGAGGCAGGACATATGCGGGGACTTGAAATGCCGAAGGAAAATCGATGAGCCTGTTTCAAATCCATGAGTCATTTTTTTATTGTATTCAAACAAAAATCGAAGCTTCTTACGACTACCTATATATACCTATACCTATAGCATAATTACGATGCCGATGCGTTGCCCTCCTTTTCATCCCTCCCCCTCCCCCCCAAAGCACCACCAGCTAAAAACACAAACCTCACGAAACTTGACACTGAAGATGTCACATTACGCCAGTATCATGTGAGCGAGAAAAGTACCTCCCCGGTCTTGCCGGGGTCGTAAATGACCTAACAAGCAGGTCCTTATTGTGAGTGAGCGTCGGTACGTGTTTTTTTTCACGTGGCCAGAAATTAACCAAGTACGTTGTCCCCTTTCTCCCCAAATGGGTTTTCTTATAAACCCCATTAAAAGTGACAGAATACAGACAGTGAAATGAAAACAAGAATGGTACCGGCCAGATCCAGGTGCGGTTTGCGCCTGGAACAGGCGGGTACCATCTACTCTAAGACTGCCAATTTGTGAAATACTCGCCAGCGCCCGCGACTACGTTCGCGTACTGTTTACTACATCTTATAAGCTGCCAACGCTTAGCTATACAACAAAAAAGGTTTAATTAATTCCATCCATTAATTTAGTAGAACAATTTGCGTGTACAAACAGACAAATATACAAACAATCTTTTTTCAGATACAATATCTTTTGTTATTTATTTATACGAGCTGGTGCTCGCGATTCCGGTTTTTTCCTTCAAATTTCGCACTGTAGTATTGTTTCATTATAAGTCCACTTTATTTTTTCTTCAATATTTCCTTTTTTTGTGTATACATACGAGGTAGCTTCCTTGTGACCTTGCGTTATAATTTTCTTGCAACCGGAGAATTAGTTGTCTTTAGGTAGCATGCGGCTTCCTAAAATTCAAATGTGCAGCTCCATGCACCTTTTTTTAACGTATGTAATCCCCCTCGGTTACCCTCTCGGCAGGGCTCTTGCGGAGATGGTTATGTCGGACGTAAACCGACTAAAACCACACGGTTTTCCTTCACAGAAGTCAGTGCCAAGGGGCCCAGGTATACCCAAGGAAAGGGTGAGCCCTGTAGCTCCACATACCTTTGCAAATCATGATTCACAGATAAACAAATGACTCGATAGATAGTCCTTACTAAGACAACAATACATATTCACTCTAGATTACCGCCATAAGTGATGATACTTACATTGTAAGAATACTGTATTGTTATGATCATGTGAAAACTTATACTAAATAAATTAAAAGCGAAAGAAGCTTTTACAAAATTCCTGCCCAATCGGTTGAGGATTTGAAAATTAGGAAGAGGTAGTGCCGTGCTGCATAGAAGGATGTAGTGTACTATGGGCCGGCACGACCGGAGAGGTACCTCTCGCTCACATAATACCGCCGCAAAGTGACATAATCAGTGTCGCATTTCGTGCGGTTTGTGAGTATCCGGTGACCGATTGGGAGGAGGGCAACGCATCGGCATATTAATTATGCGGATGTTCATGGGTGTAGTAGTCTTAAAAGGCTCCGTTTTCTCGTTTGCCCCCCATTCTATAAAAAAATGTGTCCAAATATTTCACGCAAACAAACATTCTTTCATAGTCATACAAATGCATTGCAAATTAAATAAAGACTTTTAAAATTGCAGGGCGCTTCCATTAGATAACCGTCTCAGTGACATTATAAAGCCGAAAAAAAAACGAGATTTTTTTGGAGAATCTTTTTGGGAAGGGAGAAAGCGTATCATAACGAGTTATATTGTTAATTTGTCATGGTCGACATGGTGGCAGGTTAGTGACATTTTTTCCCCATGGTCTATATCTATACTTCAGTATTAATGTTATAAAGAGAAAAAAAATGTTTCTTTTTAATTGGATTATTTTTTTCATGTACTACCATTTTTTTGTTTCACATATTACCATTATTGCCATTACCTTATATTTTCCATTGAAACCCTACACTGTCAGTGATGAACATATACTATATAAAATTTTCTAAAACGTTTTGATCATTATATTTCTATAATGTAACCGAAATGTGAAAAAATATCAAAGTAAATCCTTACTAAGTTGCAAAAATTATGGAGAACTTGCTGCCACGACAGGGACATAAAAGGGTAATGCTTACAAGGCCGTACTTTAAACACATAATTTTATATTCTTTTAAATCAATGAAATATCCGCGCGGAGCCGGGAGGGTCTACTAGCTCATAGATATTCATTTCATAGTATATATGTCACATTGGGATTGTCTAAATCGCCGTATTTCATTGCGGCTCGCCATCTTCGAAAACAATTTTGTGGTGTGTCAACGATTAGCCGAATAAATACGGCTGAGTGAAATTGCGCCAGAAAGATTTCGCCGCTTTACGATAATCAATAAAGGTAGCCTTATTGAAGTAAAGTGAATCATTATCCGCCTTTCTGACACGTTTAAGTTCTTTACTTTAACACTTGCGGCGTTGCTTGGCATGACAACAACAATGGCGTCGTTCGTAGAATATAGAAATAGGAAAACTATGCCCATGTAGGTTCGAAAACCCCTAAATTAAAAAATAACCGGATCACGAGGTTCTCTCTCTCGGAGACTGTCCGGCTACGCTATGACAGTCCCCACGACGCCGTGTCTTTGGAAGTGGATCGGGTTCCCATCCCGGCCCAAAACGGAACACTGGGGCACTACTGAAGGCGCTGCAGATAGCGCCTCCTTCGTACCCCCATTCATCGTCGGCGGGGGGAGACCGCGCCGGCAGCTTCCTTTCACACCCGCTTGTGGGCTTCCTTCTGGGACATGGCGGTCTCGCAGAAGGAAGCCATCGCCTTGTAGGACTCGTCGCTGCCGAGCATCGCGACGATGATGCTCGACTTTGACAAGTCCCTTCCGACAACGGATATCAGATCGTGACGCAGCACCGCCCATCTCGGGCACTCCTCGAGGGTGTGCTGGGCCGAGTCCACCGCCGTGTCACAATCGTGACAACGAGTCGTCGGCTCCCTGCGGACCGTCTTACACAGATACTCACCGAATCAACCATGCCCGGTGAGCACCTGCGTCAGACTGAAGGTGAAGGGTTTGCGCCTACGGCGCATCCGACGCTCGAAGACCGGGCGCAAGGCAGCCGTTATCTCTCTACCGTGCGGCTGCCGCGCCAGGTCCTCACCTCACCTCTGCACTCAAAACACTCGGCCTAATCACATACTTGTATCGAACACTATCACTTCCTAAAATCAAGAAACCCAATGAGGCTAAACAGCAGCCGCTATATCGAAGAACGTCTCACAATTATAAACCGGATAATCGTTAGCCCGCCACAAAACAAAATGGCCCTTTTTCTGAAAATGGCTAGCCGTAATGTTATACGGTGATTTGTAAAATACGACTGCGATATATATACTCGTGCTTTATAAATTATCGTGGATGGCCGTTCATTAAACCATGTCTTTCAATACAACAGGATGGGAGTTATCTTATGTAAGTATATAAAACTCTCGTATCACAATAACCCCCTCCGAACGGCTCTACCGATTTTTACCAAATTTTATATGCATATTCATTATATCTGAGAATCGGTAACTATGCACTTTTCATGTTACTTAGTGATAAGGGTTATCCACCCTTGATGTATATTTTTGGTTTTTTTTTTTGGTTTTTATTTTTCTTTAATGCGGCATTAAAAATACACACAAGCCTAAATTCTTGCCCTTTTATCACCAAGCCCTATTTTAGGTTTAAAGAGCATTATTTCTCACCAGAATGTAAATTCACTTATAATGAGATACATACATTTTATATTACAGAAATCATTTTTATATCTGGGCCGTTGGATACAAAAATATACTTATTTTATTGACGCTAGAATATGAGTTTTAAGTCTGGCTTTAAACATTTTCAAGTTATTGCTTAGTTTAATTCCATATGGTGTTTAATTTCATCTGGCAATTTGTTGAACAACTGAACTGCCTCAAATAGAATAGTCTTTTTACCATAATTAGTTCTTACATTATCTACCTGCAGCTTATATTTATTTCTTAAATGCGACACATGTGACCTCGCAGAAAAAATTCGGATTGCATGGAACCTAATTTGATGTTTTTAATTAGAATGCAGATATTGTATGTGTAGAGTAGTGATATATTCATTAATCCTGTATTATTATAAAGTTGTTCTGTCGGAGTAAGATAGTGATAATTATATAAAATTTTAATTATTCTATTTTATAGTCTCTGTAAAGGATTTATATTTGAAGGGGATGATGCTCCCCAAACTTGAATTAATTATTCTAAATGCGATTTGACTAAAGAATTATATATAATGTTGCGTTTTTTTCCAGGAACGCAATAGGAAATTTTATTTAGTGCTCCTAATATTGATTTTAATTTTGTTTTAATGTGATTAGTATGGAGATTGAATGTAAGTTTTTTATCTATCCGGAGACCCAAATCAAGCGAAGTATTCTTGATTTGGGCGTCTTCTTGATTTATCGCTATTAATTCTTAGTGAATCGAAGTTAGGTATTACTTTGTTCTTAGCCGAAAAAATAATAAATAATGTTTTAACAGTATTGATGGTCAGCAAGTTGTATTTTAGCCATCCAGGTATTAAATTTAGATCTCTTTGAGTATTTATTATAATTTCGTGTATACATTTATGAAAATACAAAGACAAGTTTCGTCTGCATAGAGGGTAACCCAGTCAATCTTATTTTATCTATGTTATATATATATTAGCAACAACAGAGGCCCTAAAATTGATCCCTGTGGAATACCACATCTAACATTTTGGGAAGCACTAGAATAGTTATAAATTTTTACCACCTGTCGTCTATTTTCTAAGTATGATTCAAACATCGCTGAGGCCGTTCGTGTGACGCCAATGATATATAACTTGTATAAAAGCTTTTGATGACTTACCGTATCGAAAGCCTTTCTTAAGTCAATAAAGACGAGGTGTCTTTGAGCAATGTTCTTTTTGACAATATTTGTTTTATTTTTTAATAGCTAAATACCTGGAAATAATTTACATGGCAAAATAATGTTTACTAGGTAAGCAGTATTATACAGTATAAAACAACGGTCCCAAATATCTGTATGTGCTCGATTACTTTAGAATTTATTGATCGAATTGACATGAGGTTTGCATCTATGGACAGAGCTATATCCGAGGAAGATTTTAGTGTGTAAATTGCCCCAGTTATTAACGGGTGAATTGGAGCCCCAGCACAACAATAAACTGGTCATTGTATATATAATTACTTTCATAAACTAAATACAAAAAAGTCAATCAAATATATCATTTTAGCTGGAAAATATTGTTGTAATCTTAGCCGAATTTCAGCAACGGAGGATATTTCTATGGAGACTAGCAGACAGCGCAGAATATATTACATTGCGCAAGTGTGTGCACACAAGTGGGCTTATTCTACTATTCCGATTAGACGGTAATCGGACACAACCGGAGAGCAATCAGGCGCAGGACCGTAACGTAATTGTTTCTTTTTCCAGGTTCTCGTCATATTACTAATAATACACAAGTATTGTATCAACTTTATTCACGGCTACAATCTACCCGGCGTCACCAATAAGTTCTTCGATTGTACAATGATCTTGGCGGAGGTGGTGTTCATATTTGATGTGTTGCTCCGCTTACTGCACCGTTTCTGGCCGGTGTTGCGTCTTCATGTTCGGGTTTACAGGCAAAACGTGTTGCTGTTGATATACGACGTCATATCTACGCTACCTCTGTGTGTCGTAGGTGAGAATATTGTAACGACTGTAGTGTTAGCAATTACTGCAGCGGAATCTGGCCGGCACGGGGAGGTACCTCTCGCTTACATGACACCGCCGTAAAGTGGCATCTTCGGTGTCATGTTCAGCGGCTAAACTTTTGTTAGTTGCCGGAGGAAGAAAGGAGGGCAGCGTATCGGCATAGCAATTAACCAGATGTACATGGGCATCGATAGTCGTAGCAAGGCACCGATTCCACGTTTACCCCCTATACTATAAAAAAATTGGACTTATTATATATTGGTAGAGAGAATATAAATACCAACTTAAAAGTGATATGATTAAGGGTTTTGTGTGGTTAGTGAGTAGGTTCGGGGAAGAGTCATCGGGGAATTTGGAGAAGAAGGGTAACACATGATGCGATATAAAATGTCCACCGACACCCACTAACATGTCGATTAAACATTACCCATGCGGATGTTAATGGGCGGGTTATCACCAAATAGCTACAATTTCTCGACTGTGTTGACCAAACGAATAACTGGAGTCACTTGATAATATACTATAAAAACAGTAGATCATGGTTTGTAGCCCTCCAAGTACCTAGGTAATGTTAGCCCTATTATCTAGAATTATAAACTTCCAATTATTGTAAACTTCATGGTGAATAAGACGAAACTGGTCGTAATACATGTAATTTCAATCAATAAATAAGTGGAAATAGTATAAAAGTATATTATCGAAGTTATGCTTCTTTTGTCGTGTTAAAGAAAAATAATGAGACTAAATGTTTAAGGTGCGCGCGCACACCGTCACGAAAAACCAACGCCCTGAAGCCAGCTATAGTCAACATTTTAGATTTTCTATTTATATACTAAAGAAGTTTAAGTTCTAACGCGTGTACATAAGTAAATAAGTTAGAACGTATATAGTTAGAGTTGCCTGTCGGCAAATCTAAATGCCTGTTGTTATTATTGTTTACTTCCTTTTGTTCTCTATATTATCTGTATGTTGGTATGAGTATATTTTTTACTACTGTTTTTCAATTAGTAAATAATTAATGTTATGTAAGAATGTGTAATAGTATACTTTATTAATCTATTCCAAAAAAAGTAAAACTAAAGCTTTATTATTCTATTATAAAAGAACAGTATGTTTACGTACGTACACGCGTAAGAAGTTATGCTTCGTTGGCGTAACATGACATTTTCAAAAAAATATTTTTCTACATTTGTAGTAAAAGTGACACTTACAGAAGGAGTAAGGTATTTAAAACATTGAAAGATTTAGTAAGAAACACTTGAATAAATAAGTATCGATAGTAATGTTGTCAGTTCTCTCGCAAACATAAGTTGTTGGCAACTTTTTTTGAAAAACTAAAACGCAAACCGCGCTGATCATAAAAATTTACTCTTATTATTTTTCCTTAACTCCCCAAAGGGGTGTAAATTTAAAAATTAATAAAAAATTGGATGAACGTTGAAAAGGTGGTCATTACCAAGTTTTGAGTTAGATGCAATGGGCATAAATCAGGTCCTCCGGTTTAGAAGAAAAATAATTGTAATAACTTAAAAAGCGAATTGGAAAGAATGATCGCCGCTACTAGAAGTACGAAAATAAAAATAAGTAATTTTAAACGTAAAACCTCCTACTTTTAAACTTATAAAACGTTGATAATTTTAAAATTATATTTGGACTCCTAGGTTTTATTCACATAGAACTAATGATGATAATTTTGGACATATCTGGTTTTCGTCCACATTTATACTGTATCTTGGGAATATATCTTATAAAATTAAATGTTTGTGTTCCAGCTCATTATTGTGACTGGAGTGCACTGGACATGGTTGGAAGATGGCTCATCATTGGCAGAATATATAAATTATTTGGACTTTTCCACACCGTGAATAATATGGTATTACATTTATAAAATTCTAATGCTTATTCCTACTGCTATTATGTTTATTGCCACATGGCAGCTAAATTTAATCAGTAAGAACTAATAATAATACGGGCCAGAAGTAAGCAATAAAAAAGGGAAATGCCTTATTATAGCCGGCTTGGGCTGGATCTACCGGGGAGGTACCTCTCGCTCACATGATATCATCGTCAAGTGGTACTGTCCCGTTTCGTATCGTTTGTGAGTAGCCGGTAGCCCCTTCACATCTGCGTAGACGACCGGCTGACTCAGTTGGTAACGTGGCGGTTAGACAGCGTGTTACGCCAGAGGGGTGTCGCGGGTTCGAATCCCGCCTAGATCTTGGATGTATATACGTGTATTATATGTATATCTCTAATAAAAATATTAAATATTTGAAATATTTTAGCGAATATTTATAATCTATAAAATATTAATCGAAGCCTTTTTACGACTACCGACGCCCATGAACATCCACGTAATTACTACGCTGATGCGTTGTCCTCCTTCCGCTCCCCCCCCCCCCAATGGACCACCGGCTACCATTGCCTAGTACCTGTAACACAAGTGGTGTGATAAGTCCACACATATTATTATTATTATCATTAATGGGCGTAATAAAAAAATGCTAAGTGACAACACAGTACATATAACATATTTGTACTGTGATGATAACCTAATATTAAATAGAAAACCAAAAACACGTCTGCTTAATTATATATTAACTGGCGATTCTCGCTAGCTGTGCCTATGAATAAAAGGGGAAAACACTCAAAAACTTTCCACGGAGATAGCTCTATCTTTATGTGGAAACCACAGAATAATTCATTCATTACATTTTGAGAAAATCGACCACATACAAATGACAGCTTTGGGATACATTGTTGTATAATATATATAGATAGTGCCCAGTATCTGCTTTATCGAGATACCCCAAAAATCCGTAAACCTCTTTATCCCGGAACATATACAAACATTACAGACTCTCTTAAAATGTTACCAATCATTGACGTGCGAATTACGTAATTCTCCACGTGCATTTGTGACGTCATATTAACGAGGCAACGTATCTACTTATGGTCATAAGAATGTGTACTTTTTTGGAAGTAGATGATCATGAAGTGCCGCAACTGTATTTCCAATTTGATTGCACCCTGGTCTAGTGGTATGTTCAATTACAGACGTGAGGCCCCGGGTTCGAATCCTGGGTCGTACCGAACATTAAGTGTTGTTGGGTTTTAGCAGTCCGAAGGCGGAGGTTAACGGTATCACACTCCGTGCCTTCGAGAGTTGGATTTGTTCCGGCCTGGCATCTCCGTGTTGAATTTATGTCCCATCGAATCACAGGCATATTTTGATATATTGTCGTGTTCGAGTGTTTGCGCACTACTGCAGTCTCTATTCCCTAATTCTCCTATTCCGATGGCACGACAATACGACACGATATGAGAACATTTAGACGGAACTGTTCGACTGGCTCGTCAAGGCAAGTAACACTGCTAAATTTACTACTCTCGAGTGACATCAGGAATCGTAAAATTCTACCACATGTTTTTCGACCCGAGATTCGAAACCGAGACCTCACGTCCTGACTGGACGCGCTTATCACTAGACCGCTAGGCAGCCAAAAGTTTTTGTATTGTAAACAAGATGCGGACGGCCCGATTCACGTTGTACTTCCTGGAGAACATGGTTTTGCTTGCTCTCTTTCTACATGGATTTACCTGCATCTGGTATGGACTTAACAAATCCAAATTGGACACGCAACCTTGGTACAGCCTTGGATATCCAGCGTATATTTCTGAAAATAAATTGAAATTCGATAAGTGAGTATTTCATATCTAATATACTATTATTGATCGCCCAGAGATCGAAATTCGATAATAATTACGACAATACAGCCGACTGTAAAACCTTTTCATAGCTATATACTAAAACTAACGTACGTCATAACGTCTGACAGTGTAACAAATTGTGTATAACAGGAGTTTTAACATTGTGTGCGTGCTGTAGTGTGGGTGACGTTTCATTTATTTAGAACTAGCTGGCGCCGGCAACTTCGTCGACTTTGTGAAACAGTTAACCGACGCATCTTACGGTTTGGCGAAACATTCACTTCAACCACGACACACGACAATCTGATACCGGCACATAAGCGCGTCCAAATGACACTTTCAGAGTAGGGACTAATTCCAATAGGATCCATAATGATATTTTATTCTAGACTACCGCGCACGAGTTATTTACTCTTCAAATCAATGATGCATCTCTCCCAATATATGTAAAATATCCTTAATGAATGTCCTCTACTCTAATGATCAAATATAAAGTGCCCGATATCATAACGTGAAAACGTAATGCGAAAACATTAGACCCCTTTTTTACGAAAAATGCAATCGAAAAATGATTAGGAGAAGTGCAGAACGCTGAATTTTTATACATTACATTCGATTCTATTGTCCTACGGGAGGATGTCTTCCTATCGACCCCAACGCTAGTCTCATAGCTATTCGAGTACAGCTTATATTTGGCTCCTCTCCGCTTCCTCAGCATAAATTCAGGTTCAAAAGAAACCATGGTGTATAACAATATACCTTTGTATGAGTCTCTTCAATGGATCATAATTTCTTCATTCAGACTCATCACTGGTCTAATTCTACAAGGGTGGGTATGTCATTGCAACGTATACTAAGTTGCAATGACGTTTCTGAATTTTTTATCTTAGTTTTACACAACTGTTCAGAAGCAACACAATTCTTTAATGGATGTGTGGTTTATAATGAAACGCTTATTGTATCAGCCGATACTAGTACCAGTGGATATCCACTTCCTTTTTTTTTGTTGAGAATACCAGATTGTAAGGTTATGGTTGCGGGATCCGTTTCTAATCACACGGACTCTAAGGAACCGGTAATGATAGATGCAAACCACAGAATTTGTTTAATACCTTCAATGGACGAGAATATAATTTATTTATGTATTTTTTTCTTTCAGCTATCAGTCCTGCTGGTATTATTGCTCGTGTCATTTGATTAATTGCGTGTTCGGTGATTGTTTTCCCCTAGTAAGTGACTTTTATTTGTAACACTGTTGTAAGGTGTTCTTGGCTACCGGTCCTCATTATCATGCGCACAACCAAAGGTTACGCAATGCATTAGTCTATCCTTTCCCACATTCCCCTAATGGGTCACCTGACCATCACACCCCACGAAACCAGTCTCAACCATCACTCTACGTCATTGTTATGTGATTGAGTGTGTGTGTACTTATCCCTGTTTGTGTTCTTGCATATTTATAGTTGTGATTATAAAGTTGGAATCATGAAAATCACCACAAGATAATTAATTTAGTACCTCCTTGTGTTTTTGATCCACCATATGCTAAAATGGTCATAAGAAAATGTTATTTTTTATGTCTTCTTTAATGTAGTGAGTAAACAAAAAACAATCGTAAAACCCGTAAATGTAAATATATTGCCTCCTTTTTTCTTCCTCTGCATTGGCCCATGAAAACACTGGTGAATGAAACGCGACATAATAGCTATCACTTTACGAAATACTAATGTAAACTAGAGGAGATATGTAACCGGTATAGCCGCTCCAATTCGGCTGCATGTGCGAGGTAGTGCCCTCTAGTTATTACTTTTCGCCACGTACAATTGTACTGTGGTACCAGCTGCATCCCTCTGTATTTCCGATCCGATACGACTGAGTCTTCAAAGAAAGGACGTACCTATTCGCCTAGTCTTACAAATGTCTTTGGACGGCGGTAGTCACTATCCACCTGCTCGTTTGCCTCCTATCTCATAAAAAAATCTATCTATAGGACAGTACTAACTTCATAAATTACTTTATTTCAGACTCACTCACAGAAGTGGTTTACAATTTTTATAATGCTCTTCGGTTTTGTGCTCATTCGGTATCAATTCATTGGCTCCATCGTGTGGGAATTAATCCTTCAGAGGCGTCGGTGGGCATCGTTCCTGGAACAGGTGAGATGGTTTTAAGGCAGTATCTTATCGCGTGTGTGTTTTAGTAAGAGGCAACGCTATGCTGCATTGAATTGGAATTGGACCGGCACGACCGAGTAGGTATCTCTAGCCGTAATGACATCGCGTGTCGTGTTTTTATTGTGACTTTGCGGTGGATAGGGTGAGGGAGAAAGGAGAGCAACGCATCAGCATAGTAATTATGCGGATGTTTATCTCTATTCTCGTGTGCCTCTTACACTATAAAAAGCACACACACATTAAACGTGATGCGAGCATATTCTAAAAAGTATGATGTGACTTTGTCAACGCATCGCTCGCCCTCGGCAACAAGGGGAGTGCCAAAGTCATTACATAGAAATCAATAGAAATTCACATATACTCCATTTCCCTGATTTCCCTAATCATTAGAAATAAATGTGTTCTATTAGATATCAACATCTCTGTTATATATATCACAATATAAATTATAACTGTTCAGCAAATGTGTCCGAGTGAAATGAACTATCTTGAAGTAAAATAGATTGGGAGGTTTATTGAATTGATAAAAATATATCAAAAACAGATCGTTTCAAAAATCAACATTTAAATAAATTAATAAAAATTGGATAAAAGCGCCACTAAAAAAAAGTCTTACCGTTCATTAAGGGAGGCCTGTATTCGGCAGTGTACCAAATGAATACTTATAATGATTATGATGGACTTGAAAAATGAATCCACCCAACATCCGTAAGGGTAATAGTTATGCAGCTGCTACCTTCCATCACCCCGTCCTTCCGATGCGCCACCGGCTACTCACAAACTGCACGAAACGCGTAAACGATTGCCATCCGGCTCCTCTCATGCAGGCCTAATCCAATCCAGGAGCGTAGTGCCATTTTCCTCGGGAAATCTCAATTTACGATTTGTTTACTTCAAATAAATTCTAGTATCATCACGCCACCAACTATCTGAAGATTCGAGGAGCCCCTTCATCTCAGATAGAACAGGCTCAGGTGTACAAGAGATATCTGTGGTATATGAAGGACGGCGTTCGGTCTACCGAGTACCTCAACAGATTTCCCCAGGCCCTGCAAATGGAGCTGATATTCGATCTCAACGTTGGACATTTTCATGATTCCCTACTTTTGGGAGACACTGGTAAGATAACAACTTATTGCTTATGTTTATTTGTTTATTGTTCAATTTCACACATTGGATCTGCATAATGATCACTTATGCTTGTCTTAGCGGCTAAGTTTTAATTGAGGGTTCGCGACGCGCCCGTGTCAGAGAAATAACCACAATAAACTCTGCTGGGTATCTATCATTGATTATTGATTTTAATGTCTTAGGTTCATGTGAATGGTACTAATTACAATAAAACTACTTTAACGGATTTTATCACGGTTCACTTAGTTATTTCACGAGCCCAACGATTCACACCCAGACGTGTATCCGCGAACACTTGGTTGTTGTTAATAGTAATAATAATATCTGAGGACCTATCGTACCACGTTAGCCTTTCTTTTGTTGTGTGGGACTCGCGGCACACGATAGTGCCGAATACCCACAAAAACCACCGCAAAACCATCAAAGTGCCCCGGAACAACAATCATCAGGGGACCTCGATGGCTAGTCAGCCCCCTAAGGACCAACTCTACCTCCACACGTGGGGTTGCCCAGCACTACAGGACAACCCCACCGAATCTGGGATAGTACAATGGGGTGAGGTTCCCATCCTCGCCCTTTGCCCCGTGCGCAAAAGCACCTCCTTCTGTTCCTAATATATAATAATAAGAAGAGGGGCTTCTTATATGGCGGGTACCGAGAGCGATTACCCCTCCTGATCTTTACGCCCCCTCTTCTTTTAAGAGGGGTGCAACGATCCCGCTCTGTAATTGGCTTCGCCTGGGTTCACCCCAGGCTAATAAGCCCCACCGCCACGACAAGGCTTCAAGGCCCGCACCATGTTGGGGCTACCACGTCAGCCTAGGCTAGCCCTGTGCTAAGATCGAGGCGTGATTCTCGGGCGTAACAGGCGTACTAGGCGCCACGTTACCAATTGAGCCAGCCATTCTTCAAGCTTATAATACTTTTTTTTGTCTAGATAAATTAACAAATGCGCCACGTTACCAATTGAGCCAGCCAGTCGTCAAGCTTATAATACTTTTTTTTGTGTAGATAAATTAACAAATGCGCCACGTTACCAATTGAGCCAGCCAGTCGTCAAGCTTATAATACTTTTTTTTTTGTCTAGATAAATTAACAAATGAACCGCAATAGAATCATTTATATCCATTATGAAATTTATGACTATGACTATATTACTTAGGACTATATCGGAAACAGAAATGAAAGACCTGGTGAGCCTAAAACTTGGGTGATATAAAATTACGAATTTCGATCTGTCAGGCTCCGGTTAGAAGTGATTAATATAAAGTGTTTTAAGGGAAATATGTAGCCTGATATTTTGATAACTACCTGTCCCTTTGACATCCGCATAATGGTTATGCAGACATATTGCCCTTTTTCCGCCTCCCCGTTTCGTGTGGTGTCCGCGTTGCCTGTGGCCCCTTGCTACACAGACTCCACAAACAAATTAATCAGAGGCACCGCCCCGGCTATACCCAGCCAAGTCGACGGACAAAAAACGGATATTGTCGGCGAAATAAAAAGGAAAGTCTTTATATTATAAAAGATTTTACCAGCGACTTCTGCGGATGTTTGAAATTTAAGCAGATATATATATATATATATATAT
>JAFELO010000269.1:589578-623471 GCA_017140195.1 Eumaeus atala | reverse complement strand
TATATATATATATATGCGAAATTTTATTGCAATCGATCCAACGGTTTGGTGGTGAAGACGTCACCGACAGACAATGTCACTTTCGCATTTATAGGACAATAAATTGATATAAAATCAAAAAAACAGATCAGACAATCACAGATCCTGCTCTATTGAATAGAGGAGGGCTAATTATAATAAATGTATTTTTTATTTCTTTGAAACTTTCATATTTATAACGACTAAAAGCTTTTTCCTCACTAAAAGCGGTCAAGAAAAATTGCTAGATGGTTATTTTTTCTTTTTATATTATGTATTCATTCTCTAAAAGCACACTAAGCTGGGACAGGTTCAGACAGATTGTGTTTAAAACTTGATTATGCCATCCGATTAGGCTTGTAATTTTTTCTTTCATTGTGCATTAACCCTAAATATCTATTAATACAACATGGTAATGTTGTTTTAGCATTAGGTGGCAAGCGAGTCTGAGCCTCTTAGAGACTAACCGTAATGTTAAAACTTCTTAAATCATTGTACATTCAAGCCGATTAATAAAATGATATAATTTGTATTACATTAGTTTCTTCGCCTGTTGTCCGTGACGTTGCTGGCACGAAAGTAGACCAACTCTCCCTAACGAGCTTCTAAACCCGGCTAACAAAGTATATGTGTCATTCCAGATCGTAAATCTTTATCTTTGCCCTGTTGCATCTAAATTCGTTCAATATTATAAAAAATAATAAATAAAAGACATCCAATTTTCTTAATTTAACAAATTAATATTTATTTGTTTTTAGGAACTAGTCTGAAATGGAAGACAATACAATCAAATGCTTAACAGTTACCGGTGGTTCGGTAGTCTAGCAATGATTGAGAAAAAGGACCATCAAGAAAACTCAATAGTACAAATAAAATAGTTCAGGTCAGGATTAACACAATGCCCTCATGGTTCAAGCCTTGTCGTGGCGGTGGGATTCAGCAGCCTGGGGTGATCCGAGACACCTTGGGCGGAGCCAATTGAACCGAGGAGTTGACGGCTCTTACTACCCCTCCTATAAGAAGAGGGGACTAAAGAGCAGGAGGAGGTGCCGCTCTTCTTATAATAAGGGTATTATTATAAGAAGAGGGGACAAAAGGGCATAACGTGGCGGAGCTTTTGCGCATGGGCCAAGGGGCGAGGATGAGAACCTCACCCCATTGCATTGTCCCAAAGTCAGTGGGGTTATCATGTGGTGCGGGGTAACCCTGCTTTGGGGGAGGTATCGGTACCTTAGTGGGCTGATTAGCCGTCGAGGTGCCCTGATGAGTTGCTGTTCCGGAGCACCTCGCCAAGGGTGGCACCAACGGCGCTTGCTGTGTTTTATGTGGGTATTCGGCACTGTAATGTGCCGCGAACCCCATACACTACTGGACCCCATCCAGGACCAGTGATGGTGCGTTAATGAGTTTCCCCGCGTAAAAAAAAGGTTAAACATAATTTTAAAAAGATTAAATGCGAATTAATTAAGTGTTCGCCTTAATTGATCACATTTTTAATACATTTCTAATATTTTTTGGTACAGAAATTAATGCAAAATATCTTCAACTTTTCAGTCCATTTCAAAAGCTATCGAAATGTGGTCCTTTTATGTCCATATTATCAACAACGAGTAAGATAAATATCACCTAAATAAGTGAAATGTTTCTAGACGAGGCGTTCATGCGCCACATATCGCTACTGATGAGACACGAGCTATTCATGGCCGGCGAGAACATTTGGAACCAGGGGGTGGTGAAGGGGGGGATGATATGCGTAAAGCGCGGAGTGTTGGAAATGCTATCGGAGGAAGACGACGAGAGCCCGATGATAGCATTCCAAAAAGGGACTGTGAGTGTTAATTCTATAGTTAGAGGTAGTACCGTGCTGCATTGCAGCGAAATTGGGCTGATACGACCGGGGAGGGGTGCCTCTCGCTCGCATGATACCACCGTAAAATCACATCTTCGATGTCACGTTTCCTGGGGTTTCTGAGTATGTCGATGGCGGACCAACTAACTAAAAAACTTATCGAAATCATGGAAAACCGTGCACAAAATGTAGACACGAAACGGTTAAAAATTATTGGGCAAATTCACGTCTTGTTTTTTTGCACTTTCCGTATAAATGTATTACTTTTGTGAGAGACAGTGTCAGGCTGCATTGCGGCAGATTTAGCAAGCACTATCCGGGAAGTACCTCTTGGTCGCATAACACCGCTATGAAGTGACAACTATGCTGTCGCGTTTTATGTGGTTTGTGAGTTTCAGATGTTCCCCATCGAAAGTAAGAATGGAAGGAGGGCAATGTACCTGCTTAACAATTAAGCGGATGTGTATGGATATGGGTAGACAAAAGTGCTCGTTTATCCCCTTATACTTTATAAAAAAGTACTTAAATCATTTATCTTACTTCTGTCACAGTTGAGTAACTTAATTACTCTGATAGGTTGAGAGCCTCTAAGAAAAAATTATGTCGTAAACAATAATTATAAGAATGTTTAATATTCTCTAGGTTCTCGGGGAACTAAGTTTGTTTTATTCCATTCCGTCAAAAGTAACAGTCAAAGCGGCTACGTACGTCGAATTACAGGTACGTAAATACCCATTTAAAGCCTCGGTTAGTATGTTTTGCTGATCCGTCTCATGACTGGGATACACCCTGTCTCATGAAGGATGCAACAGATTTTCATATTCGCTGGTTGTGTCGCTCTCTAGGCATCGGTTGTCTCCAAAAGATAAATATTTTTTTATTTTCTTTCCATTGCGACGAACGGCTGGCTCAGTTGGTAACGTAGCGGTTAGTCCGCGAGTTACGGCAGAGGTCGGGGGTTCGAATCCCGCCTAGGTCATGAATGTTTATATGTGTATTATATGTATTTCTTAAATAAAAAATCTTAAATATAGAAGACTTCTTAAATATAAAAAAATCTTAAATAAATATCCGTTGTCTTGGTACCTATAACACAAGAGCTTATGGTACTTACCACAAGACTAGGCTAACGTGGGGTAATAAGTCCACAAATATTATTATTATTAATACTAATAAAAGCAACTGTGCGTGTCAGTTCCAACACCTATCCTTCTCATTGTATTTACCGTTGAGCATAACGCCGGTGTGACAGTCGATTGTTCGCTTTTACACACGATTTCGCCGCTCATATTTTTTTCATATTGCTCGTATTACTCGATATATTTTTTTTTAAATTCAGGTTGAATTTTAAAAATTCTTTCTTTGGTTCATAAGTTCATGAAATAGGGGTGAAGTTTATGTGGCATTTGTATTTCGTTGCCAGATTTTCTAAGTGTAGAACAAGTATATTAGTTCTTGCCAATGGGAACAGAGCTACTCGGGTAAAACCGCAGAGCGCTGCTGGTCATTTCATAAGGTGTCTACTTAATAAAAATAATAAAAGAGGGGAATGCTCCAATAGTGATCATGTATCCGCAGGTATTACTGAGAACTGATTTCATACGAGCGATGTGTGAGTACCCGCAGATTTTACAAGTAGTACGAGGGAAAATAGCAACGCGTCTGAACAGCTGCAAGAGTAAAGAGGTATCTTATAAATACTATACATATAAAATGTGGAACAAAGAACCCTGTTGTTCCTTCTAAACATGTATATATACACTTATATGTACTGTTACCGCAAATAATAGTTCCATAAAATCAAATATTGGCCAATTGGTAATAATCATTAAATAAAATAAATATTAAAAAAAATTTTAGTTACGTAAATTTCTGTACAAATGCCTACAACGCCACTAGCCGATTGTCATGTGACGAGTTCATGACCCCTAGTATATTCGGGGTCGCGAACATTTCCAATGAGGTCCATACAACCTATCAGGCGTAGGCCTGATATTTTAATTTACGAATTATAATTATACTGTAGTGATTTATTTTTTATTTTGTATTTTTAAATTGATCAGTACTACTAAGTGATATGCATTTTTAGAGTTGAATATCGTTTCTGATTATGGCCTTGGCAGAAATAACAGGGGGTTTTTACATATTGTATGACATAGTGTCGATTATGGATGTTTATGTCACTACATAGCCCTCGACTGAAATTAACCTTATGTAAATAAAAAGCTTTTCATTACTCCCGCTCCGGGATAAATGACCTAGTGAAAAGATGCCATTAGTCGGTTGATTAGTAGTCGAGTATGATGATACAGTGAGAAACCTGATGACATCATAACATCTTTTTTGACTGCCGACGAAAGTATCCGGTGTAGCTGCATCGGTTACTATAGGTCTAGGTCAGATTTTAGTCGATATGGGGACAGAACCCCCCCCCTATGGGGACAGAACCCCCCCCCCTATCCCGCAGATGGATGCTTAAAATGAAATTATAAAAAAGTAATATATTCTTTTTCACTTATTTAAAGTACGCAATACGAAACAACAACGAAAACAATTCAAGATTGTTACGCACGCGATACAGAGCTATGAAGACTCTTAAAGATCATCTCACTGGTGTAGAAGAAGAAGATCCGGCGTTTGTTGACGATTCTCATATGTACTATAGAGGTATCTGTTTGGCTACCTTTATGCATCGAAATGGTTCATGGTATGCATGTTCACCACAGCTGTGATGTCCTGGGTTCCAGTATCGGGTTGGATAAGACTGTGATTGACATTTTTCAATTTCGAATAACGGTCTGGACGTGTTACAACCCCGTGCCTCGGAGAGTACGTTCAGACGTCGGTTCCGCGCCCGATTTCGCCTATTATCAAAATAATGAATGAAAATCAAATTAAAAGTATTTACGATGACAGCAAATTACTTTATTTTATTAATTACGATGACTACCTACACTGACTGAACAGTTCTTATTGTTTCATTTTTTTTTTCTTAAAAACTAATTTTAAACTCTTTCTTTATATACATTCACCACTAAAGAAAATAATACAAACATTAAAACACATCAACATATTCTACTTCCACAATACTACAATATGTCACTTCAATACTAAAACTACGAATCCATCACTTACACAAATGCTATTTACTATATTACACATTGTGTACAATATTTACATTAATGAACATATTATATCATTTATTATTAAGGGTATTCAATGGCTTATACAATAAAAACTGTCAAATCGGCTTTGAATTGGGTAAGCACAAAACACAAAACATACATAATACTTAATTAAAATTCGTACCGATGTTTTCTTGGTGTAGCGGTAGCTGCGCACCGCGGCCACACCGCCGCTGGGATCACTTTTTGATACCTACGAAATGCTACCCGTAGCGAACTCTTAGAAAAAAAGAACATCTTATTTAGACATGTTTAAATTAAGATTGTGATCTATAATTATTTAAATGATTTTTAATTTTAATCGCTTCAGGTAGCTCGATCCACTGTTATAACCTGTCATCCGGAAGATTGTTCCGCTCATATATCTCCTGCTAGCAGTCAAATTCTTATAACACAAACATAAGGAGCATATATAAAAACTTGGATCAGTTTAATGTCACTTTATGTCAACTAAAAATGATTGTGACATACTGGTAATAACTGAATACCTATTCTCAATAATAGATATAACACACACTTTACAAAAAGAACATTAAATCAATGTGACGGAGTTCTATCCTTTGTGAATAAGCGTCTGAAATATAATATATCTGAACCTTCCATTAAAAATGCCTCTAGTTTGGTACTTACTTTACCAGAAACTGTTATAATTGGTATTTACCGCACACCATCAATAAGGAATGCTAATGAATTCGTCACATCCCTGCAATCTTTGCTACACAGTTATAGAAGCTTTCAAAACGTAATAATTACAGGAGACATAGACACAAAGCCTAATTCTTCAGATTCTAATTGACACAATTATATCGCTAGCTATTAATTGTATCACTAGCATGTTACGGACTGCTCCCGGGACGCAGACTACCTTCGCGTGATAAAATGTGCTAAGATCACATGATGATAAAAACACTACTTCCAGCTAAATCCCTGGTACTTACAAACGCACCGACTGACCATTTTACTGTTCTCCTCAAACTTAAAAAACAATGCAAACCGCCATTACCTCTAAAGACAAAGATTTTCTACGATTATGATGCAAGTCTTGTCAACGTGAAGTTAACACTTATAGATATACTAGATATTAAGGATCCAAACCAAGCTACTGAGATGCTGGTCAACAATATAAAAATTACGCTGAACAAAACGATTAAGAACATTCCCGGTAGGAAACGTTGAATGCAGCCCTATATAACACCAGGAGTACTACGATGCCTTCATAGTCGCGACAAATTACACGGTAAATCTAAAAATAATCCGGATAAAATATATTAAAAATAACGTACACCAGATGTAGAAACTATTGCCACAAAATAATATGAAAACTTTAAAATAATTATAAGATTATGAGAGAGCTCAGTTAAGTGATAATGTAAAAAGCCCTAAAGCTCCTGGGAAAACTATTAAATCACTATGTTATATAAATAAAAATAAAAGTAATTGCTTACACAATCTTACGGAACTTTCTAATTCATCTATAGAATCGGTCAACTTCATCAATAATTACTTTACTAACATAGGAAAATCTTGCAGAAAAGCCAATTAATTCTCCCCATTCAGGAAACGTAGACAACACAACAACCCCAGTTAATTATTTTGTTCTGTACAATACCAACCCCATTGAACTAAATTTAATAACAAATAATCTGTCTCTCGACGTTTGGATGGGACAATATACCCACATCATTTATCTGGAAAAGACTACCTTACGCCGATACTTTGCCATATATATAAACTTTGCTTTGAAATGTTCCCCGATAATTAAAAAAAAACCATTGTAACACCTATACACAAGAGCGGGGGCAGAGGCGATGTCAATAACTATAGGCCGGGCTCAGTTCTGTCAGTGCTAACCAAAATATTGGAAAAGCTTGTCAACAATCGTCTCAACAAATATTTAAATGACAACAAAATTGTACTTAATAATCAGTTTGGTTTTAGGAACGGTATTTTATAGAGGATGCAGATCTGACACTGATGGAAGAAATTTCCACTCATCTTGATTGTGGTAATAAATGTGTGGGCGTTTTCTTTGATCTGGCGAAGGCTTCTGACACCGTTCCTATCTTACTGAAAAAGGTATACGACATTGGTATAAGGGGTACTACACAATCTCTAATTATCGACTATTTCACTGGTTGTCAGAATCCAACCAAGATTGGTGAATTTGTCAGCATTCCACAACTGGTATCTTAAGGCATTCCACATGGCAGTGTCGTCGGCCCTACTCTGTTCTTAATTTATGTGAACAATTTATGCAACTATAAAATTCAAAGTTGTAAAATATTCACCTACGCTGATGACACTGCCCTCATGTTCAATGCAAAAACTTGGGGGTAATCCTAAAAAACTAACAGAAATTGGCATTTCTGAAGTTGATAACTATTTAAAAACAAATTTGCTTACCTTTAATGTTGAGAGGACTAAATATATGCCTTTTTCCATCAAGAAAAGTTCACAACCCCATTGAAATCTTAATCTTAAAGTACATAACTGCAGTCACTTACCATGTACCTGTGTTTCCATCAATAGATCGATACATATAAAATATCTTGTTGTAGTGATAACCGTCTGAGGTGGTTGAATCACATAGTGTTTCGGAGCAGATTCGAAAACTTACATGGGTGTTCAGAAGACTGAGACATGTCGCTAAAAAAGAAATCCTAGTTAATACTTATAAAGAACAAGCGCTACAAGTCATAAGCTACTGTACACCCGTATGGGGAGGTGCTCCAAAAATACAAATGATTCTGCTTGAGAGAGCCCAAAGATCTCTTTTAAAGGTTATGTTCAATGAAAAACTGAGCCACTCAACCTTTGATTTATTCATCTTGTGAACCTGTAACAATCCGCCAAATTTATATACTAAATTGTGTTCTAAGAAAGTATGGAACGGTGACCTATTCAGAATAAGTAACGAACAGAAGAAATCCCAACATATATCCAAACCCTAAATGCAAAACAAAAAATGGACAAATACAATTTTTATGTCAATCATCTTACATGTACAATAAAATGAATAGTAGATACAAAATAAACCCTATGACACAATTTAAAGGTAAATCTTGCACGTAAACTTTTGAATGATCTAAAATATGAACACACGGAGGAATTAATCTTTAGATAACACACACAAGAACCCACACACCCATACACAAGAACCCACACACCCCCACACACTCACATGCACACATACACACACACACACAAATTACTTTCTTGTTTTGTTACATAACTAAGACTGCCGTGGTGGAGAAGCGGGACACCTAGTAATACAGGTCATCAACCTAATACAGGGGCCCTTGTCATTAGTGTGTAACGTAAAAAGTTATGAAATAAACGATTTTTCATTTTTTCTTATTTTCATTTCTCTCTGAGAATGAGGGAACAGGGGGCGAATTTGACTAGCAGAACATTATTATTAATATTATAATTAATATTATACAAAAGAATGTCAAGATATAATACTCATCTTTATAATTTACTACCGACCCCGGTACCTGCCCCGGCTTTGTCCGTGAAAACAAGGATTTCTCTCAAACCGCTCTATATATTGAAGTAAAGATATTTTAATTATCCCTTTGGGGACTGGCTAGTTATCGAGGTGCTCTGATGAATTGTAGTGCCGGGGCAACTCACGAATAGCGGCACATTCATGGCACTCGCGGAGGTTTTTGTGGGTATTCGGCACTACCATGTGCCGCGAACCCCACACACCACTAGACCCCACCCCGGGGCCGCTGATAGCACGTAAATGGGTTTTTCCGAACAAAAAGAAACAATTTCGGATCAGAGCAAATTATTCTTTTGTCTCTTCTTTTACTTGTACATTGATCTTTTTGCTTCTTTAATATTAACATCACAAATTGCTATAGGTCCTGTAGGCTTACACAAGTAGACTTGACTTCACCGGGGAGCCCTTACTACTTTTATCAGTGTGTCCTGCACTAATGGTATTATTCCAACTAATTCATTATTTAAATCCACAGATGAAAAAAATGTTAGGCAGCCAAAATTCACAACAGACTACTTGGAACTGTACAAAATATCTAAAAACGTATCTTCATTTGAAACTCCCAGGATTTGTCTGAGAGCTGCTTTCCCTTGGATCCTCGAACCTGATACACCTCTGGTATTTATAGAATAGATACTTGAAATTTAACTTACTCACAAATTGAATACAAAACAAGAAAGGAAAACCAACAGCAACAACGACAATAAGAGAAATAAAACATCTGCTTAAATAAAAAATAAAACTGAAACAACATTAAACAACACAGTAAATTTTAGAATAAAATCTGTGGCTTCAGTGGTGACCGAACAGAATGTTTTGAGTACTGTTTTTCATTACTGTTTCTATATTGATACAGAAATAAAACCATTGCGAAAACCTTCCCCATTGAAAAGTACTTATCGACGGTCCCCACAAGGACCCCTATAAAGGCATGTCAAAAATTGAATTTTTTTTATTGCATATATGGCTTTAGATTGTCTATATGCTCATTCCCGTATACGTTTTATTTTATTTTAAGTACTAACCGAGAAACGCAAATCGTACAATAAAATATGTTTATTTATCGTTTTGCAAGGTGTTTTAAAATGCGTGCCACTTGGTGCCAACCCGGTCTTGTCTGACATTACGTCACTTACGGGAGTTCCCCAGTAATACGCGTCGTATCTTTTTGCTCGGTGAAAATAAAACAAGGGAAATTAGTAGTGCATAGAAGTTTACATTGAATGTTCAACAATAATATAAAAGGAATAGAATCAATACATCATTTCCGTAACCTACAGCAGTAGGATATCAGCGTAAAAGAGGTTATATCAGATGTATCCGCTTATAATTTGATCAATTTACAAAAATATATTTATTTCACAAATAATTACAATAAGTTTCATATATCTTTGAAATATAATTCATTAAATATTGTTTCAAATTAACGATACTTTTTGTTGTTATAGAAGTTAATGATGACATGTCACACATGTTTGTTTATACGTGTAAATATTCGATTTTTATGGATTTGTTTTCATTTACGTTTACGAATGTTTAGCAAAAATATAGATTTTTTTAATGTCACGTGTAAATACTGAAAGGATTTTTAATGGATGTTGAAAAACGACGAAAAACAAGCTGCCAAATCATATTTCAATGAAGAATATATGTACTTATTTTGTATCGCAAACTGATTTAAATTATGTCTTTGATATGGCAGGAGGATTTTCGTGTAATGGAATTAAAAATTATAATCTTAACGACCCCATTTGTGAAACTGTAACAACACAATCAACAGTTGAAAACAGTTGACATTAAAGAAGAGTCTGACCGCGATTTTTTTCCAACTCCTCACATGCTATCGGGTTCTGAATCCTTCGTTTCAACACCAACTTTAAGTCCATGCATGACGTTTGGTGACTCTATAAACGAATGTAACTATTTTACCGACAGTACGGTTATCTTGCCTGATGCGACATTCTGATCAGGTCAACTGGGATCCAGTAACGTTTTTGTTTCATCAACACCATCAACGAAAGAAAAGCATCAATATATGAGAAAATATCAATATAGAAATAACCCAAAACAGAGTGACAAAAAAATCGAAATCGAAAAAGCCAGTTTGCTTTATGAAAAACGGAAGATGCTGATAAGTTTAGGAGAAGCCCATATTTTACGATCTGGGAAACTACAAACATAAGATGCCGTTCTAAGTGCTTTCACAATTTGATGCCGTGGCCTGTAAAAACGTCCTCTAAACCTTTTGGAATACAGGTTCTCAGAAGGGTTTTCGTGTGCTCATATGAAAGATTTAAGAAAAAACAATGGTCACATGATTCCAAGAGGTTGAACGCTTATATGTTTACATGCTGCTTTTGTATTATACTGGCCTCAAAGAGAAGGTTTTGGTTTGCAAAACTTTGTACCATAGATATGAAAGGTCATTCAAATCATCGAACTGTTATAAATGCGACTATGAAAGAAAATGTAGTTCAACATACACAATGCTTTGCGCCCATAACTTCTTTTCTCGCATTTACGCGCTATTATACACAATCAACTATTAACGTCAAAAATACAAATTCAGATAAAATCTTGGAATAGGACGAGAGAAGTAAAAGTGCAAGGAACGCTTACGGACGTTTTCCTATATAAGTACGGCTCTTTAAAAAAAAATAATATTTAATTTAAAATTGACTATAATGAGATAAATAGCACAGAAATTGTACAATAGTGCTATTCCTATTTCTGAAGTAAAATATATAGACTTAGTTCATGCGACACAATAGAACACAAAAAACACGTTCCTGATAATTTTATACGAGGTCATGTCTCTGTATATATTTCAAGAAATAAAATCCTACCCTGATTAAGGAAAGCGTGTATAAAGCGATATGTCTTATTTTATGTAGATCTTTTGTCGTTTAACGTATTCATTTCAAAAGAGTACAAAGATTCGACGCTTTTATAAAAAATAATATTTGAGTTCTGTTTCAGACACTGATGTTTTCCCGTGCATAGGAGGCTATGCTAGCTATCTTAGACTTGTCTGACATCCTTGTTTTGGAAATAAATAAAAAATATTACACGTTTGAATGCCATTATAAAGTTCCTAAACCTAATAAAGCATTCTAGAAAAAAGTATATATAATTATAATAGAAAAAAATAAAAGAGTATACTTTCCATTTAAGATATAATATGAATTTCCATCAAAAAGTGGCAATACACTCCATCAACAAACAATTACATAAATTGTATGTTGAATAATTTCTAGAACGGTTTGGACATAAGTTACGCTCACCTGAAAACCTAGGTTTTTGACATGTCTTTATGTACCTAGGTACCGTCGATATACCCTATATGAAAACATAGCATCGAGAAAACACAATGAACAATCGTATAAAAAATAGATTCCAAATTCAAATTATAACAGTATTTATGGCCAGGCTAAGTGTAGAACAATTTTCATAATGAACAGTTACAGTGCAAGATGTACAGTTTAGTTGGCAATGGCTGGATGAGCTGGATTCCTTCACGAAGGATTAGTCCTGTGTAGCTCTGGACAGACAGGTGTAGAAAGAGATAGTGGAGATTTTGCCCAGCAGTCTGACACACCAGGCTAAATAAATAAATAAAAATAAAATATAATAATTTCAGACGTATATGTTTGACTTGTGCCACTTCGCTGCAGTACTGTACGTGTGTGTGATGCTCCCGGAGACCGCTATAGAAGGCGTGCGGAACGAGTGGCAGAAAGTTTTGGACTGGATCGTGTACACCGGACTGTTGCTCAATATCTATGTACAACTGACTACGGCTATTGTGCACAAGGTGGGTGTAACTTTTTTTGAACTTTTGGATGTTACGCTTCTTTTGGTGCGTTGGGAAAAAAATGATGATAGTAAATTTTTACGATGCGCGCGTACACCGTCACGATAAACAGACACCCTGAAGTTAGCTACATTATACATTTTTGTTTTCTCTTGTTCCACCAAAGGTGTAATGCTTCTAAGGAGTGTACATTTTTTATAAGTAAAAGGCAAACAATTGGAGCTTGCCATGCTCCATTGCAGCAGAATTGCTATTGGGCATTGCTCTCGCTCACATGTCATCTCTGTAAAGCAACGGCTATGGCCTACTTATTTCTTAAAGCCCGGAAAAGCATTTGCGATACCTCTGAAGTCACGGATGTATGTTTGTCTTGATGATTACTTACTAAGTCACCCAAGTTCTCGTCTGCCTCCTTTGCTGTAAAAGACGCATCGGCATAGTAAGTGTGCGGATGTTATGGCGTCGGTAATCATAAAATGGCGATTGATGGCTTAGATAGCCATCAATCGCCATTTTAATAAACCTAGCAATATTAAAAATTTCAGAACATGAGAAAGGAAACAGTAAAGGATATTGCTAATGAAAAAATGGCAACCATTGGATTCTACTTAGACATCCTATCAATATTCCCCCTCTGTATATTCACCGATGCGCTGGACCCGGATAAGAAAATGTCTGTCAGTCAACTTGTAGTGTTGTTACCGATACTACAGGTCTGGCATATTTGGGACTATATAAACCGTTGGAAGAATAGCTTCGATAGGAACATCTTTAACGTTAAGGTAAAATCTTAGAATTACTCAAAAGTTAAATCGTTTTTTGCCGGCAAATGTCGAGCTCAATAACCATTTGGAAGCTTCGTATGGTTTGAATATGGATTATTCTGTAATTTTGATAATCTATCTGGGTGAAATATATTCTTTCTTATTTTCTACAATTTAGAGAAGTTGGGCTGACTTTGTTTGAGTGTGGACGAAGCCTAGTTGTTTAAGCGTCCTACATCAGCGTCAGGGTAGGAGTCGCTCTTTGGTCCCTCTAGTCACGGCATTAATACTTAAATTAGCCATCGTAAACATTCTGATATTATAACGCATCTCTCCCATTTGCGCGGGAGAGAGGTCAGTCCCCCTTTATACCCTAGTCTCATCGCGTGATTCACTGAAATGTTTACAGCTATACAAATACAGCTGGTATTGGGCTTCCCTTCTCTTTCATTTTGTACGTTCAGTTCCAAAAAAATACAGTAAAAAAAGGTGATATGAGAAGATATTGTCTCCTTGGTATTAATATGTATAGCAACATTTAGGACGATTTACTGAATCCTTTTTTTTTAAATTTCATTCGTAAATCATCAAGTGGGAACGTATGTCAATGAACTACCTTATGCACGAACCGGGAAGAACCTGCGAGCGAGAATGTAAATAGTCGTTTCTTTCACTCCATCTGGTGATACGATCGCATGTCACTTTGAGAACCGTTATATCGTAAGATGTACCGTCCGTGAACTGACTTACAAGACAGCCGGTATTTAGAACACCAGCAAGAACCATAGAAAGCTGAGATGATAGACAATAACTTGTGTTCGGTGACTTTCAACGTAACACGTAGATGCCTATTTAAAATTAATGTATGCATATTAATTTTAAATGTTTTTATTTTTTCTGTACGTCCCTGATTTGTAAGTCTATGTACAGAAGTACAAGCGTGGCTTCGCCTTCGATTCAGTTTTTACAAGGCGCCTAGAGTTTATTACATTCAAACGGACCATTCAACAAATATTATTTTTGTATGAAAAAAAAAACTAATAATTTTCAAAATTCCTAAATTTTTATAGTATTTGCTCACTATTCCTTGTGCCACGTGCTTGGTCGTGTTTTAAAAACAGCCCTGTATTCTTTTTTGCCTTCATTTCAGATTCTATGTCTACTGAAATTTGGTCTATTATTTGTAATTTTTTGCTACTGGTCCGGATGTTTCCTGTACATTGTAGCTTGTCCCAAAAAAATATGTCAAGAGGTAAGCCATATATTTTTCATTCGCCCCAATTTCTTTATATCTTATACATTATATTGGGAGGTTTATGAAACATATATAGAAACATTAGGCTTTCGCCTAACCAACTAGTAATAAAAAAATCACCAAAAACAATATAATAATTGGTTATTAAAACAAAACGAAGTAGAGAATCAAAATTCTTATAAACATAAATTTATATTTGTCACTTTTACGTCTTATTTTAATAAAACTTCTGTTCTTTAATGTTTTCTTTTACGTTAAAAAAAAATTATTTTTAATGTGTATTATATTATATTTAACAAATGTTATATGGACAAATTTACGTTCCTGTCCCAAATCCCTTAATATTTCAGAACTCGTGGATGGCGCTTATAATATATTGGGAAACAAAAATACTATTGTCAAATGATCCAAAACACGAAAGGCCTCTTCTGTCGTCTATGTCATTTGGCACCTCCATATTCACCGGGTCCGGAGCCTCAGGCATTGCGCCAGGATACAGAGACTTTTATGTTGTAAGTGGTTTTTTTATACACAAATTTAAAGAAAAATAGAAATTAGTACATGCATCCATGTCGTCATTACACAAATCGTCCAAGAAATCAACATGCGGATCGGCACGTATTTTTTAAATTTTACATTTACATTTATACACTATCATAAAAATTTAGGAGTGACCATCAATACTTGCTATTGAATATTACTTTACATATATATTTTATGAGGGTCTGATGAGTGAAGTATCTTTTCACTTCGCTTACATAACAAAAATGACTAACGTGATTTTCATAGATACATTCTATGAGAGTTGTCTGTTGTCAGTCCTAGCCGAATTTCGGCCACGGTGGCCATCTCTATAGAGACTATGTTTGACTTGATATTGGATGGTGGCCGTTGATTCCTATAAGAGCTAGATTACTTAAACTGCCTTGCCCTTGACTGCCTCATGGTCTAGTGGTAAGCATGTTCAACCACAGTCGTGAGATCCTGGCTTCGAGTTCTGAGTCATATCAAAGTGTTATTGGGACTTTTCATTTATGTTAACCCGCCTGAAGGAAACAAGATGACGGTGTTACATGCCCGCACCTCGGAGAGCATGTTACGTCGTCGGTCCTGCGCCTGATTTCACTCCGGTCATGTCGGATTGTCGTCCCACCGGAATAGGAGAATGAGAGAACACGTGGAGCACTTGTGCCAGCGCACTCACTTGTGCCAGCGCACTCACTTGTGCCAGCGCACTCACTTGTGCCAGCGCACTCACTTGTGCTGCGCTGTTCGCTAGTGTCTATAGTGGTGGCGGCCGTGGCCAAAATTCGACAAGGACGACGTTAATGTTAGGTAAATAAATAATCGTTCGTATTTTAGGTGGAATTGTTACTACTAATAGGAATGTACTTGACTTGTTTCTACACGGCTAAAATATGCAGTTTTTACTACCTATCGACGCAAAGAAAATCAATATTTAAGGTACGTAAGTTTATGACGGTATATTTAATTATATAATCAACTCAAACATTCAGATACTTTACACCAACCAGGGCCACGGGGGAACCCAGATGATATGTCCTATTGTCATAAGTTATTCAAAAGTCTATGTTAAGTTCTGAGCTACAGAGTACATACATGAAATGTAGATTAAATAAGAATATATGTATGAGGGAATGGCGTTAATGAAATAGAATTTTACTTTTTTTTCGGAGGGACCTACTACTGGTTGGCGGCGCTTGTCCAACCTCAACAGTTCGACTGACTAGCGAAGACTTTTGTATCTTCAGGTTTAGGGAGATGATAGAGGGACAGACCCCCCTCTTTTCCCGCAGATGGGAAGAAATATACCGGGTTGATTGTGGGCGTACCCTACAGTAATTATTTTTGGGACCGAAAAGGGGGAAGCGGCCCCCCTCCCCACTCTAGTGGGACGGCGCGCGCACGATGCCGATTAAGTTGCGGTGTTGTGGATAAGGATAATTGAGCGTTTAATGTTTGGCTTATCTGAGAAGGCCAGCCTCCTCACCCCCCCCCCTCTAACGGGAAGGGTCTATTTGCGCTACAAATCTGCAAAAAACCGTATTCTTGATTTATTTATTATTAGAGCCCTCTAAAATCGCGTTATTTTATTTCTATAAACCTAAACTCTCAACTTACGGATTCGAACCCGAGCTCGTTTCCGTAAGCGGTGTGTGAGTTGGTCATTCTGTCAGTCATATGTGCTATAACTGTGTTACTATATGTAAGGTTTCATCACTCGACCGGTACGAGCGGTGTATATGGCATTGGTTCTAGCAGGAAAAATGGTTTTACGCACCATCCAGCCGACCCAAGTGGGCCTGAAGAGTGTATCGGGCTCAGGCCGTGAAGCGATAGCTACTACCGACTAAAAACTGCTATCCGTTAGTTGGTCCTATTGACATTTTTCTGCGGGAGCGTGTCTTGGTGTTTCTTTGTTTGTGTTCTTGGACGGACTTAGCTAATGCTTTCGCGATCGCGTCGTCGGCGTCGTGCAATACGTGCTGCGGCCGACAGTAAACGTAGTCGGTTAATAACGTCGGAACGTATTCCGACGTATGGACGATTAATTTATTTTTATGATTCAGGGCACGGTCAAAGAACTTTTGAGACAGCACTTTGAAGTGTCCTTTGATCGAGGTCAATTGAAAGTCACAATGTAGGTCGATGTTTCGGAAGTACCTCGGGCATCCATTTGCCCTGCGTAAGAATCTATTTTGCATTTACTGCAAACGTTCTATTTGCGTAGGGGATATGTGCGCGAATGCTGCACTGCAATACGACATGATCTGTCGAATGCATGTAATATACAAAGTGGGCTTATGTCTATACTCCATTTTGATCTTTCGGTTTATAAGAGAATGTTATCTATGTGATTCTTGAAGCTTATCGACCTATCGAGAGTCACCACTCCCAAGTGTTTCACCGTCTCGGCTCTAGGTATCTCGTTACCGTAGAGCATGATAGGAGGCATGTTTCCTCGTCTATGCGAGGGGTGGTTTGATGAGAAGAGTATGGACTTACTCTTCTCCGCATTAACCTCTATTCTCCATTTCAAGAACCATTCACCGAGTTCGGTGACGGCCTTTTGGAGTAGTTTGGCTCCGTAGTTGTTACCTCACGTACCTAATGTACGGTACGGCATCATCTGCGAACATCGCCAGCTGGACGCTGGGGTGTCGCGGTATGTCACGAGTGTACAGATTGAAGAGGGTGGAAGGGATGGAAGAGAAAAATGATGTTACGCTCATCCACATACTTTCTAAGGACAGTCCCGTGACTGTTGTTGTGTCTATTGCCCCAGGTCACGTGGTGGGCGTTGGGGTCCCCAGCTAAAATTATTGGGTCATCTGCGCTAAATTTTTTGAAAATAACGTCAATGTTGGTATCTAGAAGTGGTTTTAAACCTGACTAATATGCAGAGACTATAGTAATGGGCTGATGGCCCGTCATGCATAGCCTACATATGGATACTTCCAGATTTTCTAGAGGAGGCGAGCCGAGTGGGATATATTGAAGGGACCTCTTGTAATAGATGACAGTACCCCCACGACGTCACACGATCAAACCATCCCCGGGTTCGGTGGATACAAACCTGGATTGATGGTTGAATTAGATACGACAATACTTATATATTGATGTCTTAAGTTTACGCGAATGTTACTCATTACAATAAAACTACCTTTACGAATTCTATCGCGGTTTATTTAATTATAAAGTAGTTTTATTGTAACAATCATTATACGAGGGTGGATCTAAAAGTTCTAAGCCCGACCAAGAAAATGAAAGAAGTGGATCCAAATTTATTTTTATTTTTCGACATAGTCTCCATCTAGTTCAACACGCTTCTTCCACCTGACCTGTAACTTGTTTATCCCCTCGAGAAAACAAGATTCCGGAAGGTCGGCGAAATAATCGTTTACTGCGACTATCACCTCATCTATGGTCGAAAATTTCGAGCCACCCAAAAGTTTTTTATAAATTTGGAAATAAATGATAATCCGAGGGTACTAAATCCGGCGAATAAGGTGAGTGGAGCAGCAATTCGTAGCCACAATCATGGATTATAGACATTGTTTCAACCGAAGTGTGTACACGTGCATTGTCTTGATGAAACAAAACTTTCTTACGCAACATTCCCGGCCTTTTTTCTTTTATTTCTTCCCGGAGTCTTCGTAAAAGGTTACAATAATAACTAGAATTTATAGTTTGACCTCTCGGCAAATAATCTACAAAAATAATGGCCTTCGCATCCCAAAAAACAGAAGCCATGACTTTGTTAGTCGTCAAAACGACCTTAGCCTTTTTCGGTGTAGGAGAGTCTGATCTTTTCCACTGTTTGGATTGTTGCTCTGATTCAGGAATATGGTGGTGAACCCTGCTTTCATCTATGGTAACGAATTTATACAAAAAGTCCTCGGGATCAGTCTCAAAAAGTTCCAAACACTCTTGCGAAATTGTGTATCGAACTCGTTTTTGTTCAGCTGAAAGCAACCTCGGGATCCAGCGAGCAGAAACCTTATGGAACCCCAAATCTTCCGTTATTATGTGTTGTACCCGGCCATAACTAATGTTTGTTATCTCAGCTATCTTACCAATGGTCAAACGTCGGTCACCCAGTACACGAGATCACAAATTTTATCGATGTTTTCTTTCGTGGTAGAGGATGTAGGCTTTCCACTCCTAGGATCATCTTTAATGCTCTCACGACCGCGCTTAAACTTAGCTACCCACTTCTTGACACTGGAATACGATGGAGCAGACTCCCCCAAAGTGCTCACCATATCTTGATGGATGTCTTCTTGTGATTGGCCTTTTTTATAGAGGTACTTAATGACTGCACGGTGTTAAATTTTCTCCATTACTGAAAATTGCGTCAGATTGCTTCAAACAAATAATCGCAGAAAATTTATATTGTGCAGTATTGGAATGAAACTGCGCACAATAAATCAATATGACACATAGTAACAAATGACGGTAGATTTAAAAAGATGTCATAGCTCCATGTAGGTTAGGCCACGAGCTTTTAGATCGACCTAAGTAGTTATAACACAGCAACGCTTTTAAATGTGTTTTGCAATAGATTCGAAATCGTTCAGTGTTTGTCAGTTTAACGAGTTTAAAAAAGTTCTTAGAAAGCGTTTGTATAGTACAGGTTATTACAAAGTAACTTTCTCGTGAACTTTTTGAGGATTTACCCCAGTATTGTAGTAGTAGCCCTTTTGGACTACATTCTGTAACAAATCTAACAAAATATATTTTATTGTTTTCATGTAAAATCTATATAATTATAACTGTAAATTAAATTCAATTTGGCGTTGATTTAAAAAAACAAGATACACAATTTCATACTGACCGGTCATTCTTAAGAGTTCCCGTATATATATATATATATTTTTCTGCAAAGTCGGCCTTACCGGCATTATTTTAAGTTGTTTTCAAAGAGTTCATAATTTTACAATGTATACGTTTTTATTCGGACGTTTTTAAGTCGCTGACTGCGTATCTTCTTATTTTTGTAAATGCAATGTTCAGGAGGCAATGCAAAATTCCAATTCAAAATACCACAAAACGACCATTAATGTGTTTTAAATTAATATAGGCATATTCGTTTTATTGTGTATCATCATCATTATCAGCCCTTATCGGTTAACTGCTGCACATAGGCCTCTTTCGATAAACGCCAAAACGGCCGATCTCCCGCTACTCGCATCCATCCCAGACCAGCTACTGTGTATTGCAACTAAAATGTTTAATTACTGATGAATGAATAAAATAAAAATTACTGTGAAATTTTTATTTAATTCTCAGGAATCAATGAGGGAGTTGTTTTATTTCCTATCCATAAATCACGTGAGTTCCAAAATAAAAGCAAGAGTGGAAAAATTCTTTTACGTACAATGGTGAGTCGAAATTAAAACCTATGTATAAAATATATTGATTTCTTTAATACAAATAATATAAAATATGCATTATAATTATATCCAGTAGGCTAGCACCGCTTTTGGTGGCGTGTAATGGAAATCATCATTTTTGTTGGAATGGAAAGTATTTTGACACGACTCCATTGGACCAAATAGGACATTCATAATGTAATTACAGATTATAATATACGTGTATGTGCTAACTTTTATACGAAATCGTTAAGTAATTATTGTGTGACAGAAGAAAGAGGTAGTGCCATGCTGCTTAGGAGGAGGTAGTGCCATGCACCATGCATGGCACTACATCCTCCTATGGAAACGAATTGGGCCGGCACGACCGGAGGAGTACTTCTCGCTCACATAATACCGCCGTAAAGTCACATCTTCAGGTAAAAAGGTTATGTGTAAAAAGGTCCCCGAATGCTCACTTCCAACCCTATTGTATATAAAAAAATCACAAATATGCATACAAACTTTTGTATTTATAATGTTAGTAAAACATGCTTTCAACTACATATTGAACACATTGTTTTGATCTGTGTGCAAAGTCAACCTTACAAATTGTACAATTTAACATGTGCACATCTTTTTTGCGGATGGTTTCGAAACGCTGCCTGTGTATCTTGGTATTTTTGTAATTCATTAATTGCACAGTAAATTGAAGCAGGAATTTGTGATGTTTGTATTGTGAAGAAGAATAGATATGTTTTTTGTCGAAGTGACTCTAACTATTAATTTATTCTCTATCCACAGTAGAGAATATATTAATTACATCCTATCATAAGTTTTTATTGGGAATTTATTGACCCCTATAATCCTATATACCCGTACTTGTTATTACTAAATACAACTTTTGAGTTATTTAAATATTATTTTATTAGATACTGTTCTATTATTTATTCTAGTCTAATTGCTTATATTGGTATCTATAAGGTCCGCCTTATTTGTTTACGTTTAGTAGGTTTTAATCAAATAAGGATTTCGATCACGTTACTTATTCCGATCCGTCATGACCATTTTTATGTTAAAGTCGTTAAGTAACGTCTTATGATAGGTGTAATGGAAGTTTTGAAATATTTCAGGTACTACAACGAAGCCGTATCTTTTGACGATATTTTTAAAAACATGTCGCCAAACATACAGCGAGAGATTTTGTCCATCGAGATGATTGAAACGTTGTTAGTCTGCCCTTTGTTTCAGGTGTGTTATCTTTTATTGATCAAGTATGTTGTAGGTCGGTGACCAGCTGAGGTAGTTTGTTACGTAAAATGCTCGGGTAAAAATTGTGGAATATAAATTGGAATGGTCTAGCTTATCATCTCGTACTGATAAAAGGTCAATTGTAGTTAAATCATTTGTTTAGCATTTGTTTCCGTGTTATTATTAAACTGTCCATATAAATTTTTAGTATTCCACGTGGAAACATAATTTTTACTATTAAGCACTATCACTAGTACTATAGGCTCGCTGAAGTGACTATGGGCTGGTCACACACTCAAAAGAACAAATGGTAGATAGGCCAGTAAGGTTCTGGAGCGGAGATCGCGTTTAGGAAAATGAAATGTTCGTCCACCGTTCACCAGGTGGGTAGACGATCTCCGTGCAGCAAACGGTCCGGGATGGCTGCGAGCAGCAGGAGATCGGTCGTCTGGGCGTTCATTGAGAGAGGTCTGTGTGCAGCAGTGGACCGATAAGGGCTGATAATGATGATGATGATGAAGCACTATTACATTATTTACTATCAACAGAACTGCAGCAGAGATTTCTTACAAACCGTGGCAACTAACACAAGAACCATAGTTCTGCCGGACAATGAGATAATACAGCACGCCTGCGACATTGGACGCGACATGTACATTGTTAAAATGGTGAGCAGTATTTGGACGCACGTGCGAATGCCCGGAGGGATTTTTAGGATTATCTCAATAGAAGATATCAATATTTTAACATATATCTTTTACTTTTTAACAAGCGAAAACGAAGCTTCTTTAAATTTACACTTTTACTTTAATTTTTTCTTTAGATTTCACGTTAAAGTTTGCACTGCGATAATTATTTAAGTAAACAGATTAAAATTATAATTTCCTTTGACGTGTCTAAACTTTTTTAAAACCTGGACTAGAGAAACTCAACCTAACCACACTGCTATAGCTACTGTCTAAACTTTAAAAAAAACTAGAGAACCTCACTCAAACCTCACTGCTATTGCTACTTGCAGGGCCACTGTAACAATTTAGACCACAACGGGAAGGTCGTGTCTCGTTTTGGACCTGGCAGCGTTTTTGGTGTAATCGAAATGTTATATGGACTCCCTAAAGTGAGTTTCAACACTCTTGATAATTCATTCATAGAAATTCACGAATTTGTTGCCTTGTAAGGCCTATGTACAAATTGATTGTATAACCACAATTAATTTGTACATTGGCGACTACTCGTGTACCGGGATTAAACCATAAAAATTCTTAGAAGCGACTGCGAAAATTGTGGTATTGGCGCTGCCCGAGGGCGTCGGAGATCACTTGCCTCTTGGTGAACCGATTGCTTGTTTGCCTCCCATATGCGATCCTGACTTGTACACCGGGGGTTGTGTACTAATGGAGGTTACGAGCTCTATATATTTATAGAAGTCCGTCTGTCCGTCCGTCTGTCCGTCTGTACGTCCGTCTGTCCGTCTGCACGTTCGTCGAGACCTTTTTCTTGAAAACGCAAAGGAGTATCAAGCTGAAATGTATGTCGAATACTTAAAATCTTCTGCGTGTTAAAGCCCTGAAAAGTCGTACTTCTAAGTCAATGCAATCAAAGGATATTTCCGTTTATGTGTATGTTTTCTATGGGATATCCCAAAAATGAAAAGCACAGGGTGCTTGATCATTCCAAGCGTTTCCGAGAAAATGATCTTGACAGACACACAGGCGGACGGCCAACAAAGTGATCCTTGTTGACCAACAAAGTGGAGGACAACGCATCATAACTATAAAGCTGATATCTTTATGCGTCGGTAGTCGTCAAAAGGCACCGATTACTCGTTCGCCCCATTATAATATAAGAAAACATGTCAACAGGTACACACAGTCGTAACCACGACTAACTGCATCCTACTGCACCTACAGTACACAGCGCTGGTTCAGTCCTGGAGCATGTTCCCAAACATCAGCCAATCCTTAGTCAAGGTACAAAGCATTTTGTATTAAAATATATTTACCAAAAACAATCAAATGATTTTTGTTTTACCACAGGACTAGTCCTGTGGTGAGTTATTAATATTTATTATATTATTATTTTATATTTAAATGTGAAAGCTTATAAAAGTACGCCTGGCAGGTGGCTGGGTAGCCCGGCTGCGAGACCAGCGCAAACCTATCAATAGATTCTTTGAAAAGCGACATATCATGGAAGTTAGCGCTGCCTTCAGGAGCATGTTTTTGTTTGAGGGGAGTTGCTAGATAGCATATTCAATAGCTGTCACAAAAGATGTTCACAAAATATGAACTTTGTAAAAACGACTTAAAATAATGCCTTTAAGGTTCACTTAACTTTAGAAAGACAGCTCATTATTGAAAGACATGTTCGCTTACATTTTTGTAAATCAATGATATCACATTATGATAAATCTTTTTCTTTCTCACGTTGTAGACCCTAACCGATCCCGAAATTTCCAAAACGGCTATGCTGTATGAAAATGGAAAGCCTCTCGTCGGTCAAATTCATAACAAAACGAATAGAATTGCGGTAAGCGTAAAACTTTCAAAAAGTAGGTTAATTATAAATATGGTAAGAAGAGTAATTAAAAACATAAAATGGCTTCAAAAATCCAGTTAAAATTGTAAATTAAATACTTTCTTGAGATGCTGGAGGAAATGATCCTATCATTTCCTCCAGAAAATATAATTATTTCACGTCTTTTAATTGATTTTGGAAGTGAGTTTCATTCTTTTTAATTACTTTTCTATTCCATAATTTTTAGTTTAAAAATTTGATGATGATGAGATTTTCACTGTTCCCTTAGCTTCTTTTATTTACTAACATTTACATCAGTAAGTAAATAAGCCAGGGAAAAGCTCCAAATACGATCCCACAAACTTTTGTATATACTTTGTTAGGAAGCCCTAATTTAATCCAACATTAATAATTACACACATACGTGTCGAATTGATTACTTCCTATTTTTGAAGTAGATAAAAAATAGAATAAAAAATATTAAATAATAGACAGTGCCATCTCTCGACCACTCAACGATACCGATGTCTATGGTAGCTCATTAATGGGGAAAGTCTATGGGAGAAGTGTATAGTGACTGTCAAATACTAATACGTTCGCTTGTTTTCCCACTTATACAATAAAAATGTTATTATGAGTTGTTCAATGTTCTTATTAAGACATATAATTAGGTATATACGAAACGACAAATAAAAGCTTTAAAAATCTATTTAAAACAATTTTATTTTTCAAAGCAGTTTCCTTCTTCCTCAATGCATTTTCTCCAGCGCTTCTCCAATGCCGTCACACCAGTTTGATAACATGTTTTCTCTAACCCTTCAAAGTACTCGTCTACAGCGATAATGATTTCATAATTTGATGACAATCTTCGGCCACCTGACCATTTATTGAGATCCTGGAATAAGTGGTAGTAGAACGGGCCAGATCTGGGTAATAGGGGAGATGCGGTAACAATCGAAACTCAATTCAAGGAGTTTGGCAACTATTATTAATTTTGTTTGCCTTTTTTTAAGTTCGTCAATTCGGCCAGTTATCAATCAGCCTGGTATTAATAGCCACGCTGCATTGTAGCCTAATTAGGCCGGCCCAGCTTTTCAATTTTCTTTTAGTTCAGTGAGAAAGTCACAATTCCTATATTTTTCTACACTCTTTAACGTTTATTATACTTTTCAGCAAGAAATAAAGGAGAGTTTTGTTGTTGTCAACTCAAACGAGTTCTCGGAGGCCTTCGAGCATATGGGTATACTGAAGTACATGAGGTACTTCTTTTTCCGAGGATCCATCACACCCCACGGCTTCTTCTTAAAGTGCTGGTGTCTCATAAGATTCATCACCGCCATATATTATGTAGTTATTATACCATACAACATTGCGGTAAGTAAAATGATTGCATTTTTCTTGTTACTGAAGTTTTTATCAGAATGATCTATCACTCTGAGTGGTGACTCGATTCAGCGTGTAATATAAGAGGCATTGCAGCCGGTTTGAGCCGGCGCGAGGTTACAGGGGTGGTACGCTCAAATGGTAAAAAGACGCGGCAAAGTGACAGCTGTGCTGTAACGTGTCGTGCGCCTTGCGAGTTTCCTGTGGACCATAGGAGGGAATAAATCTACATTCAATTATGCGTACGTATCCGATTGGCGCCAGACTAATGTAAGAAGGAAAGTTAACGAAAAGAGGAAGTTTTTTGAGAGGTAGTGCCGTGCTGCATTGCAGCGGAATTGGCCCGGCACGACCGGGAGGTATCTCGCGGTTACGGAGCTATGTGCGATTTGTGAGTAGCTGGTGGTGGGAATGTGTGCGTGTGCGTGTATCTGCATGTACACATACACACATATGTCTGTATGTGTACATGCGAGCGTGTGTGTGTGAGTGCATGTGTGTGCGTGCGTGCGTTCGTGCGTGTGTGCTAAAATTGTACTCCTGTAGGGATTTTGCTTCTCCTCTCTTATTATTATATTTACTTACTTTTTTATGGGATACTTTCTTCCATTTTCCGTCTCAATTGGGGGAGGGGTGTACATTGAATCGGAATAGTGCACGACGCATCTAATCCAGGTGTTACCGTATTTTTATTGCTTTTCGAGACAGAAACGTTTTTAACAATATTGGCCATGGTTCTCGTTGATGCTGTCTCTGCACAAAGGTGCCGTGTGGATCTCATATCAGTACCGCTGATTGCCGCACTCGAAGCGGTAGGTATAACGCAGTCCGTGTGCAAGTCAACGTGTTTTGTATGTGATGCAATTGGCTGCGACGATGTCACTAAATCTCCACTTGTGCTACACATTTTTTTTTTGACTGCCTACTGGATATCTTACCGGTCCTATAAGATTCAAGTGGCGGTTGAGAAATCGGCAATGAGACAAGGTCCTTAGTCAAACATGATTTTTTTAAATTGTTTACCATCTTTTTTTATTTCGTTAATATCGGATCGCAAGGATTCGGTACCAGATAAAATGATTAAATAAATACCTTGGTAATTGACACTTTTGAAGGTTTCAACTTCTCGTTTCAATAAAGACATTTTTTTTTTAGAAAGAAATGTCATCAATATCGAAGCGAACGAAACGAGTGGTAATTTTTTTTAGGTTACGAGCCACGAATATGGGCATAGCATATTCGTCTCATTCCTTTAGTATTTCTACTATCTCCTGCAGGCTCTCCTGTTTTGACCTCTCTTTTCTTGTTGTGTATCGCTTGTTAGCAGCCAATAAAGAGTAAGATAATTATCTGGCATCCTCGACTTCTGAGCACGTATACGTACTGGGACAAATTTTAATGATATCTGTCTTAGGTAAGGTGTCGATTTTGTCATTAATAAATGACAAAAGCTCTTTTATCACCACACAGCACTTAGAACATTGGCGATCTAATGTTTTCCCGCCCAACTGGATACTGGATACGGCCGTCATTATTTTTAATAGGCGAACGAAACGTAATGAGCGTGATTTTTTTTGGAACTTCAGCGGCGCTACGTCTATCCTTGCTAGAAGAGCGGCGCTACGTATATCCTTGCTACGCGCTTCTAGACCAGTTAATACAAATAGGATATGGGCATCCTGTTACATGGCACAACTTATAAAATCATAGGATAGTTACATGATTCAGGCAGCACTAAACTATCGTCTATATGTTTCAGTCCAAACAGTCAAAGCACGGCGGCGGTTACAACTGGTGTGACTTGGTGCTGTATGCTGACATTGTGATCATGTCATACGTGGCGTATTACAACGACAAGTCCCTACTTGTTACACACCCGCTGCTGACAGTCACAAGATACCTCCGCTACGGATTCCTTTTGGATCTCATTAGCGTTTTCCCATTTGAAGAGTTTGTAAGCCTTACATTTAAGAATCTACTACAAATGTCATCCAAGTCGAATTCTGGCTACAGCGGCCATCGTAACTGAGAGGCCATCTAAGCAGGCCATCTTATAGTGCACAAGTGTTAGCAAAGACACATGAGCATGAAATATGATATACATAGGAGTATGAAGGAACAGAGAGCTGTTCCTTCATACTCCTATTCCAATGGGAGGGTAACCATAGAACACCGCCAGCTTCCATACTGTTATAAGAAATTTAAAATTCTATTAACACAATGTCACCACAATACAATCAGACTTTAATTTTTATTGTTATGGCAGGTGTCCCTGCACGCGTTTACGCAAAATCCTACTGGCCCTAGGTGAATCCGCAGGGTGATTCGGGCTCGGCACGAGAAGTGTACCACTACCGACTGAAAACATCTGCGATAGCCTTCGGCCGTCGTGGTGAAATGTCCCAGATCTTTTGAGAATATCATTGCTAAATATCATCATATTCGTATCCCAGGAAGTGGTAGTCGATTTGAAAACTTTTAAACCACAGCGTTAATTTATTCCGTAAACTCATTTCATCATCATCATTATTATCAGCCCTTATCGGTCCACCGCTGCACACAGGCCTCTCTCAATGAACACCAAGACGACCGATCTCCTGCTACTCGCATCCATCCCGGACGGGCTACTACACCGAGATCGTCTTCCCACCTGGTGAACCAACACTTCGTAAAGTATCCGATATCACGAGACGAATAATGAAGTGGCAATGGGCTGGTCACACACTCAGAAGAACAGATGGCAGATGGGCCAGTAAGGTCCTGGAGTGGAGGCCGCGTTTAGGAAAATCATATAGTAACGACAAAATATTGAGCCAAGATGTTATAACGCCTAAACTATTATTATTGTTATTTATATTATTATTGCCAGTATATATGACTATTATTATATTTAATTAGTGCCAGAAAGAAATCCTTCCTCTCCCCCATCCTGTAAACGTATTTTATTACTTTACTTTCCTTTTATATAAAACAGAGTCCTCATAGGCTGTATGTATATATGAAATCTAAATCTACAGAATGGACCTCTGTACAGTTTGCATGCATAGAGCGATTCCCAATGAAGGTTTTACTGTTTGACTTGTGAAAGTAACAAAAGCCGTGGAAATGGCTAGTTTTAATATATTTGGAAGCGGTAATTACAAAATTTCTCATTCCAGTGTAAAATTGTTACCGAACACAGTGATACTGATTTGTATCGGGTGAATCGAATACTTTTGGTAAGAGGAAACGTTTTAATTAAAATCGTTGCAATTTGCCTTTCGGCTAGATACGAGTCTTTATTGTTTGACGTATATTAATTTATTATACATCGAGTACCCAATCTATTCAACACATACACTCACATACACATACATATTCACATTTTCGCGCCAGTTGCATAATGGGTTGGGCAGAGGGAACAGAGCGCCACATATTACGCTTTATGAACTCCTCATAATTAATTATTATCATTACATATAAAATTGGCGTTTTCGGTAATTTAATCACGAATTTCTCCTCTTAGGTGAGGAGTTTCAAATTCAAATTTGTACAGCTATATAGCTGTACAAATTTGAATTTGGGAGATAAGCTTGAAAGTTACTCACGAATTGGCTGAAGCAAACCGACAAACGCGCGTCGACTGCTGGGGTACATTACTAAACCGGCACAATAATGAAGGTATTTTAAACCGAATCGTTAAATGGATTCTTTACGATAATCGGAAGTGCTCAGCGCAATAGTTGGATCCTGGCTAACCAGCCAAATCCCGCTCCAAGCCGCCTTCAAACATTTTATTGATACCCGTCCGACTGGTTTTTTCAGTAAAGGGATCAGTGATAAATCTACCTATGAGACGGCAAAAGTGCATAAAAAACAATGATTCATACTTAGTTTAATTCAATATACTATATTAAAAAATATTCGACTTTTTGTTCCTCCCATACAAAACGAAAATTTCATATGTAATGACCCAATATTAGAAGTAACTCATAGTTATATTCGCATAGAAGCACAAAAAAAATTAAAAAAATAAAGTCAGAAATAAGGCATGACGTGCCATGACGACGACATGAAGGAACGACTTGGCACGTTAACGTCATTACGTCAGACGTACTGTCTGGCGTGCAAATCAGTAGGAGATTCAACAAACAATATTTTATGCTATTATTCACATATATTTATTGGTGCAATAGGATCATGTCTCTGAAACGGATTAGAAGCTCAACATATTGGCTACACTTCCATTAGTTCGCTCTGTGTAAATCCAATACCTAAGATATTGAGGGTAGTAATGCTTGAACCTCTAACCTTTGTTCAAAGGAATGTACGAGGAATCCCTTTGAAGGCCACGCCTTTGAGGCCCAATTGTTAATAACTTTGAGAATGTATCGCCTCTTCCTTATTAATCTGGACTAGGCTCAATGTTTAGGAACAGTGTATCGAAACCCAACCCAGCGAGTAGTTTAATAATACATTTACATGTGGATGTGTGGCTCGGTTTGTCGCAGGTTCGATTCCCGCCGAGGTCTTGGATGTTTATACATCATATGTTCAGTATTCCCTATGCCACCGTTCACCCGCGCCAAAATCTACTACTACTAAAAATCATAAAACGACGTGTTCTTCTGGATTTTCTAAACGATATTTATATTTTCTCCAATAACATAGGCACATATAGATGAGGTGAAACGCATCGGCATGATAATTATGCGGACGTTCATGGCCCGTCGGTGGTTGTAAAATGACTATAGTTTCTCGTTTGTCCCCTTATACTATAAAAAGGCGCCCATTTTTTTATAATTTCACTGATTTTTATGAAGACATTTTATTTGTTTTAGGTAACACGAATAATAGGCGCCACCATGTACTGGGAGAGTGACATCATGCGCTTAAATCAAATCGTGATTTTGTTCAAATTCCTACCCTTGGCTATGGCTATAGTGAACACCGTCACGACTTATATATTTTGCAGCTCGTGCAAGTCGCACGCGGTAATAAATAATGTTATAGTAGTGAACTGCACAAGGAGTTTGATTGTCACTTCACGATCAAACGAAATGATACGTAAGATGTGTTTCATACGTAAACAATTGCTGCTTTTAAGCTGAATTGAACTGCCTATTGGAGACTCAAAATACATAAAGACAATCTATCGTACATAAAATGTACGTTATATATAATGTTCGATATAGATAGTGAAAGCCATTGATTTACAAAAGTAACAGAAACACAATTTCACAGTGAGTTTTCCTTAGAAGGACATTTCTGTTGAGTCCATAATGTATTTTGATGTATAAACATTACATTTTTGCAAAGTCACCCTTACGCGGATTAATTTAAGTCATTTTATAGCGCAGAATTTATTCGAAAGAATTGCATAATTCGCGTATGACAAAGTTGTTTTTACAGAGTGCATAATTTGACATCTTTTATACGGACGGTTTTGAGTCGCTGGCTGTGTACCTTGGTATTTTTGTAAATCAATGGTTGAAGCGTACTCAAATTAAAACTCAATTAAAGAATTTAAAAAGTATTTAAGGACATGCACACTTCCTTAACACGTGACATTTCCGGCGTTTAAAGAGTCAAAACTTCAGATTTTTTTCTATATTCGCACATACGAGACGTAGTGTCAGGATAGATAATCATACATTATCCAGATTTTGAGATAATATATGTGTCAAAGTTCTTCCTAATCCATTTAGTAGCTTTTGTTTGAAAGAATAATTTCTAATATTAGTAGGGTGTATTGTATAAACATGAAAGATGTTAAGGCTCCCGTACACTTAAGCAATAATTTCCCTGCTACACGAATTGCTTAATATTGAGCAATATGCAACAACATTGTTAGTAACTGCTAATTTATGAAACATTTTGCCAAGTTGATCCTCGTTGAATTTGCCGTAAAGTTATTCATGCTTTGTGATTCCACAAGCGAGAAATACGAGTGTTATTCATAGTGGAGCAATTTTTTCCCCACAACATTATATGTTACACGGTCGCATTATATGTAGACCTCACTGGAATATGAAGCCCCTGCCATTCCTTTTTCAATTTCCCGCGCTCGACGCGTTGCGTAGTACGTCTGCTCACTGTACCAGACCGCTGACTTGACGTCATCGACGTAAGATCTACAGAATTGTAACCTAGATAGATTATAGTCTAAGACTTCGGAGTAAAGTAGTAAGCCTCATCATGGTGTGTGTGTGTGTGTGTGTGTGTGTGTGTGTGTGTGTGTGTTTTTAATTATGTATGTAATAATCTGCTTTAAACTGTGATCTTCTATCTCTCAACAGCCGCGTACATGGAATATATTAACACGTTCTATTGGACCTTCGAATTATTTATGGGTAATATACTTAATATTAAAGTATTATTAAATATAACTTAGTTAGCCTCCTAGGAAAGCGAAGCTGTCATAAACCGCCTAGGACATAGCAAATAATTATTTCACTAGAGAGTTTATTATGTGTACTAGACGGACATTACATTTTCATTCTCCACTTTGTACGAGACTGTACTTTTTTCTCCGTAGTAAACGTTTGAGAGACGTCACTCATACCAATAAACTTGTAAAGTCACTGCTTTCTTAGAAACACCGAAGCATTACAGTTGACAGGCTTAGTGGGACAGTTTATAAACTTGGAAAGTAATTTCAACTTCACACGTCTGTAATAATAATACTTATGTACTGTAATGTACTTTTTAAGCAGTAGCGAAAGATAGAGCCATGCTGAATTGCATCCGAATTGGGCGGGCACGACCGTAGAAGTAACACTCGTTCATATAATACAGCCGTAAAGTAATAAATACGACATCGTGTTTCTTGAGGTTTTTGAGTACCCTGTAGGAGGAATGGAGGGTACGGCGTATGCATAATGATTATTCAGATGTTTATAGCAATCGTTCGTCATCAAAGTGTTCCGACTGCTTGTTAGTCCTCTTGTAAGTTTGAAAATTAATATGGGCTCATATATCACATATTCATTTCACCGAGTCGACGCAATTCACTGAGCCGTGATAGAATCACTTTCGACACGTTAGTGATAAACAGCAATTTCTTTGATCCTTTGGCGTCATTGATTTACAAAAATACAAGACTTCATACTGAACTGTCATTCTAAAGCATCCCTCAAGGTACATAAACGCATTTTTTTGCGAAATTGACCTTACGCGCCTGATTTTAAGTCGCTTTTAGAAAGCATTATATATGAAAAAAGTTCATAATTGAAATATATTTTTTGCAAAGTTTACGTTTAGTTTACGTATTAGCGTTACGGGAATTTTAATTTGTTTTTACAAAACGCAAAATCTGACAATTGCCCACATTTTGTACGGGTGGTTTTGGGACGTTGTTTCTCTTGGCATTTTTGCATATCAATGTTGACGTAGACAGTTAAGTCACTACAATAAAATAGCTCGTACTTGACGATTTTTCGTCATCATCAGTCCGACGACGTCCATTGCTGGAAATAGGCTCCCATAAATTTAATATGCCCATCCCAATTTCGCTTAACATACCCGTGATAAACCAGCTCTTCCAATTGTAAGTTCTTCGAAACAACCCAAGTGGGGACATAAGTTAACTTTTTTTTGTTGACGCGGAGAAACGCATTTACGCGCCTTCACCGGCCCAAGGTGGTGTCCAGTGGTGTGCGGGGCTGTGCCGAATATCCACAAAACCACCGCGACTGCCATTCGTGCCGCCGTTGGTGAAGTGCCCCGGAACAAGAAATCATCAGGGCACCTCGACGGCTGGTTAGCCCCCGAAGAGACCGACGCCACCTCCACAGATGGGGTTGTACCGCACCACAGGACAACCTCACCGACTTTGGGACAGTGCGATGGGGTGAGGTTCCCAAACCTCGCCCCTTGCTCCGAGCGCAAATGCGCCGCCACCTATTGCTCTTTTGTCCCCTCTTCCTATAAGATAGGTACAAGGAGCGGTTCCTCTTCCCGCCCTTCGCCCCCTCTTTTTATAAGAGGGTTACAAAAGGATTAGTTTCTCAAAACATTAAATTGAAATACAATTACCTGACTTTTTTATATATTTAAATATCACTTGAGCTATCAAGACGAAGCTAACGTCTAAATATCCAAACTGTAGCAGCAAACTTGTAAATCTACACACTCAAAAACATTATCGGCCTGCCCCAAACGAATAGAAGACAGTAACGATGCTGTACTCTACAGGATGCGGTTGTACTGTAGCGTCGTCGGGCCACATCGGAGACATGTACATGATGATGTGCCTGCAGATCACGGGGCTGCTGTACTTCGCGTTCATGTTCGGCCACATCGCCTCCACGCGATCCGCTGCATCTCAAGCGTTACTTGAACATAATGTATGGGACGTTTTTGTTATTGTTATACTAGCTTTTGTTATGTTTGCCAGCAGCACCGCTAACCGCTAGGGAAGAACTGTACTCGAATAGTGCTCTTCGCCGGAAGACGGACTCTTGGATCGCCTATATCTCTCTTTCTCTCT
>JAFELO010000269.1:572167-589454 GCA_017140195.1 Eumaeus atala | reverse complement strand
TGTTAACTATGATACATCTTTATAATATTAATAGAGAATCAACCGTATATTATAGGTATGATTTAATTATATAGCACTAAAGGGTAAACCTAAAAGTGGTATAGCTGTAGTAGTCGTATGTTACAAAACACCATATAACATTACGGCTAGCCATTTTCAAAAACAGCGACGTTTTGTTTCGTCACGGACTAACGATTAGCCGGATTGTCCCTGCGAGACGTTCTTGAATATGGCGGCTGACGTTTAGCCGTACTGAATCTATTCATTGTAGTCAGTGATAGTGATCGTTACAAGTATGACATTTGTTCAAATGTTTTGAGTGAAAGTAAAAAAAAAGACCTAACCACGAAGGCCTAGTCGGGAGCTATGCTCTCGCCTATACCTACGAACCTATCTGGGCATAGTATTTTTATTTCCCTGCATTCTACAATGGACGCCATTGTTGTTGTCATGTCAAGTAACGCCGCGAGTGTAAAAATTAGAAACTAAAACGTGTAACTATTCAAAGACGGATAACTATTCATCATCAGCATCATCATCATTATCAGCCCTTATCGGTCCACTGCTAGACATAGGCCTCTTTCAAACAAGTAAATATTCTTTATGGAATATCGTATAAGCCCGAACTGCGTAAGAAAGAGTCTTGCGCAGTTTCAATCAGCCGTATTCAGTCCCGCTAATCGTTGGCCCGCCACAACATAAAACGGCCCTGTTTTTGAAAATGACTAGCCGCAATGAAATACGGAGGTTAAGATAATACGATTTTGACAAACCCACTAGACAATGCTTGTAATAAAAGTAAAATAGCAGTTGAAATGGTAATATCTTTCTTTGTGATTCACTCAGGTAGTTGTACCATCTATTTTCGGACTATATTATGTAGTCAGTATTACAGTAAATGTCGATCAATATTTCAATGTATACAATCAAATTTTATTACTACAACAATCTACTTTCATTGTTTAAAAGATATTATATTATTATAGGAGAAAACACAAGATTTATTCAATTTCTTGTATCAAGAAAATGTTGATCCGGTGCTTACCATGAAAACGTTAAATTATTTCAAATACGTGTGGAAGAGAACCCGAGGCAGTGATCCACAGGTGAGAAGTTCACTACATATAAACTACGATGTACGTATAATACGGTAGTAGTTTGTGAAAGTTCAGATGGGCCAATGGAATTGGTATTGTTTGTTAGGAGTGCGAATAGGTCATTAGCATTAAGATGGGCATAGTATTATACATTGCCGTAAACTTTTCTTTATGCGAAACTGAAAGACTTCGTCATAAGCGACCGTAGGTCATAATAGTTCTCATTCAAACCCTGCTTTAAAGAAATTCCTTATCACATGTTTCCAGGAAAAATTTGTTTTATTTTCTTCTCATCGATCTACTGAACCAGTGCCATTAAGTTTGGGTTCTGTTCAGTTCAGTTAATAGGAAATGTTCAGACTCATCTCTAAGGGAATAAACCGTTTTTGTTAAAGCATCCTCTATACACGTGCCGTGGTTGTTTTGCAATGTGAAAGACTGGATCTGGTTACTAATTAATGTGTTAATGATTTTAAGAGAACTAAGTGCAAATACTTTTTTATTTTATATACGAATTACTGCACTGTCACATAGATAATGTGAACAGAACTCAATGAAATGTGAGGCCCTTCCCCGATCTCCCTAAATGGCTCGCTCCATTACGTCAGTACTTCGGCGCATAGTGCTAGAGCGCTGACTTAACGTCATTGGATCACTGTTTATTGTAATCAAGATAATTAATTATCTTTAAGATTTATTTCTATACAATACGTAATCTATCTTACAGGAATTTGAGCCCAATACAATAGACAAACCGTTTACAACAACATATGACTATTCAATGTAAAATAATATATTGTAAAATAATATGCATAAGAAGTTGTTAGTTAGATAACATAACTAACATATTTTAATCTGATCGAAGTCCAAAATTCCCTTTCCTTCTCGTCGATTACTTAACCCAAACAGTCTCATTAAGGCCCTGGGAGCATGAAACACAATGGGAATTAATCGAAAATGCTAACAATTTTGTAAACAGAAATTCTGTCGGGGTTTCAACTCGGCGCTAATGGAAGACACGCTTGTTTTTATGTACGAGAGAGCTCTTCGCGAGGTGCCGTTGTTTGGCAAAGTGGAACGCTCCTTCATCAGGGTCATTACACAACATCTCCAGGAGATGTATTTCCTTAAAGGGGACACCGTTGTACAATGCAAGGATATACAGTCTAACATTTATATTATTTATACTGGCAAGGTATGATAATTGTTATGATTACGAAACCGTTTTTACGATATTCATTTCCGCACCTGGACTTATGAAGCAAAGAGAAGCCCAATACATCTTCATCGGATTGAGATGTGTGCTTGTCGGGCGACGTGACAAGGTTTGGGAAAATGAGTCAACCCCCGGTATGAGAATGTTTATAAAAGCCAATTTAACTATTATTATCTCTGGACATCCAGAGAGACGTCGGAGTCCCTCATCCCCCGCCTGAATAGCCTCATGGAAAGGATCAAGACTGGGGGATTTTTTCCATGTAATACAACTGTGGTCATTGTACATGTAATACAATTCTAGTAGTGTTTATCATATCACTAACGGACACCGCGTTTGCTCTCGAGTAATATATATAATATATGTAAGTGATGTAGTTATTATTTTGAGAATGAAATTATGTTAGTAAATTACTTTCGTTTTCACAGGTTTCAAATAGATGAAACTGTCAAACTAAGTATTTTTTTGACGGTTCGGCTACTATCTAGTCGTATCATAATTTATAAAAATTTTAAATTTCAGAATAAAAGTATTGAATTGTACTCAATCTATTTTTTTAGTCCCTTGATCACGGTTATGTTGACAGTTTTGCAACAAGTTGGTTACGATTCAAAAAGAATATCGTTATTGGTTATCTGTAAGATGTGCTTCCATGCTACATTGCAGCCGAATGGGGTCGGCACGACCGGCGAGGTACCTCTCACTCACATGATACCGCCGTGCTTCTTGCGGTTTGTGAATAACAGGTGGCCAATTGGAGACGATAGAGTGATGAAGAACAATTCTGTGTGAGTGGGTGTTAATGGGCTAGTAATCACCAAGTGGCTCCGCTCGCTTGGCCTCCTATACAAAATTAATTTGTCTTCACAGGTGGATGTATTGAGCTCATACAATGAAATGATTACTTGTATGGGACCGGGTGGTATGTTTGGAAATTTCACTAGCGTAAGTACTTCATACTCGTACTTCTATTCCAGGCTTACATACATTCTAGCACCCCCTCGCGTTTCGTTTCCCCAGCGTACTCCACCCTCTGCATTATCCACCCGTTAGAGGTGGATCTTCTTAAAAATTCTTTGCCCCGTATCTCATAAAAAAACTCGTTCATTTCGACTGCTGCACCGTAAAAGAAACCTAGAAGCCAAACCTCAAGTTTATATGTGTTATTGTTTCTAAGATTTCGTGATTAATCAGTTCAGTTCGCTTTTATAGATGCGCCACGCGGTTACATGCGCTATCTCTGGTCTGTCTCTTTAATGCCGTGAATTGAAAAGTGCTCGGCCTAACACAGATTCATTCAATTCTAAAAATCAAATCTACCTACATTATACAGTTCAGTTCAGGCTAGTTAATTGTGTGAAATTCGAAACGTGTGCGATAATTAGTTACGATTTTATAATTTTTTTAACAAAGCAATCGAAGGGTGTGATTATGAACGATTATCTTGAAAGGGATCAGACTATAAACTCTGATTACTACTGTGTCGTACTACGTCGTCCACGAGAGGAAATAAAAGAAAAGCGTTCAGGAATGCTCAGAAGAAAAGTCCTGTTACATCGAGATAACTATTACCGCATCCGTCTTATTCACCTGATCTGGCACCGTCAGACTTTTTTTCTGCTCCGTAACCTAAAAAAGCTTTGGGAGGTCGAAGCTTTTCGACTAATGACGAAGTCTATACAGCAGAAGGCGCATATTTTCACTTTAAGGAAGATTTATTTTTCTCAACGGTCTTAATACTTTAAATGGGAGATGGCAAAAGTGCATCGAACTTGATGGTGATTATGTAGAAAAATAAAAATGTAACTGATTCAGTATGTGTTTAGTTTCTAGGTTAGGCCGAATAATTTTCAATCCACCCTCGTAGTTTCTTCGTAATCAAAACGTTTGGGACAACGTTTCATGCTTCTAAATAAATGAAGAATTTTTATAAAACTTTCTGTCTACATTTTGATCCGCTAGGGGGCGAAGTTCTGAAATTTCTTCCTTAGTGGATATCTACTCGTTTTTGTTTCACTGGGAAATGCTTTTACGCACTGCTACCGAACCTGAGAGGGATCCGATGCATGTGTGAGACTCGCAGGTTTCCCGAATACCCTCTGAAACCTCGCGGTTATGCGTGTATCGTAGTGCCTCGGATCTATCAGCAACACATTCTTTTATTTATTTTTTATCACCTCAACAAAACATCCCAATTCACTAAAGTTCATATCCCTAAATTTATTACTTTATGCTCGGCGATGATAGCTCAATCAGCCAGGATATATTTTTGAAGTTATACTTCTTTTAGCGCGTTAGTGAAAAGTTATGAGAGTAATTTAACTATGCGCGCGCGTACCAGCACCAAAAACCGACTCTTTGGTGTTAGATATAAATCAACATCTTAGTTTTCCAAAAAAACGCGTTGTAACATAATGTATTAAGTATTTTTTCTCTATTGTTAGTGTCGTTTTTTTCTACAAAAGTAGAATATGGCGGAGCATAAAAAATTTAAAAAGATCTTTATCTTGTTACGCCAGTGAAGTGTAACTTCTTACGCGTGTTGACAATATGTTTTAAATTTTTACCACTTCTAGAAACCTCTCGCATGCTCCGAAGTAGCAATATACGCCAGCCGTAATCTCGACATTCTGGTAATACCCTCGCCGACGTTCTTCAATCTAATCAAGTACTACCCCAAGGTACAAGAATTATTGAACAAGGCTCTAGAGATGTCACGGGATTATATCTTACCAATAACAATGGACAATTTTGATGAAACTTCAGGTAACGTGATGTGTTTATAATTCTAAATTAATTAATTGTCATTCTTATAAAAAATGTTCTATGTAAGATTCACAATGATGATGATGAGAAAAATGAAAGTAATCCGATTTTTTGGTGACTATCGACGCCCTGGTAATGGAGATACTTAGAAAAATTAGGCAGATGTATCTTCTTCCTGGCTGGCTTCTACTGGAGGCGTATTGTCCACAGGACACTCACAAACCTCACGAAACGCGACAGGACTGCTGTCATTTGATGGTCGTGAGCCAGTGTGCGTGCCTGTATCCTTGGTATCCCTTTTGTGTGTGTATGTGTGTGTGTGTGTGTGTGTGTATTTGTGTGTGTGTATGTGTGTAGGTGTGTGTGTGTGTGTGTGTGTGTGTGTGTGTGTGTGTGTGTGTGTGTGTGTGTGTGTGTGTGTGTGTGTGTGTGTGTGTGTGTGTGTGTGTGTGTGTGCAATGTATGTCTTTTGACTTTTGATGGTCAATCATCTTAATGGGCAATGCCCATATCGTATATGGATCCTACACGTATCATTAAACTTTAAAAGACACATACAATTACATAAAATTATTCTCAACAGAAGATATAGATCTAGATGCTGCATCTGAAAATTCCGATTTCGAGTGCAGAAGTGCGTCCGGCATTTATGTATCACCAGGTATTCATAATATAATAGTAGATACATCTACATTCCTACCACCAATGAGATATATAAGTCAACTTAGTAAAAATCTAAATAGTAGGGGTTAAAGCATTGATTTACAAGGTATATTTGTCATAATCAATGGGTTAAAGTATGGAATTGCTGTTTTATTATAATGGGTCCACTGAATTCACATATATGTCAATTCAGTGTACCTTCTTCTCTTCTCTCGTTCTTCGTCGTTTGATATTTTTGAGTAAAACATTTTCCACAGGGTACCTATGTACTTCTGTTTTGACTAAATATGCAACATTCCTTCATCGACATTCAGTTGTTTTTTTATTCAAATTGGACTTAAAATCTAAATAAGATTTTACGCACTTCGAACGCTAATACTCTAAATATTAGAAACTAACACTCGACCGTAGCCTCGAACTGATTACTTGAAATAACTGTAAAAGAAATCTGAAATTCTCAATGAGCAAATGCGAACTCGGAATCCAACATTATATAACATTAACGATGAATGATTGGATGATTTAGGATTTTAGCTCATTTGTCCATTGATCCTAACAATTAATGTAACATATCTCCATATTATAGAACTGGCAGTGTAAAATATACACAAAATAAAGTGGTTCCCTATTTATTGTTTAAGATATAAAAGTTTTTTTTCTATATTATAAACAATATGTGTGCCAGATTTTATCCAAATGCGTTCTGTAGCTTTTGTGTGAAAGAATAACAAAAAAAAACCGCTCCCGTCTTAGGGTGCTTACATAAAGAAACAGGTTTCCGGTACAGACAAATCTGTACGGGTCGGTACCGATCGGTGCAGGTATAATATTTCAATATAATCTTATTCACTCACTTATAAAGAAACAGGTTGTAACTTGTCGGTGCCGGCTACCTGGACCGAGCCATACGGGTTTAAGCATTCACTGGTGTAGGGTGTGTGTTTTATAAGATTAAAAATGGATTTGGATAACGAAGTTTCGATAGCATTGGTGTTTGATAAACAATGTTTATGGGACAAAACTCATAAGTTCCACAGCAACAGAAATGTTACAGATAAGTTTTGGAAAGAGATCAGTTTGGAAATGAAACAGGATGGTGAGTACTTTCAATGATCAATTCGATTTATTTTAATTTTGTAGTTATAAAATATTAATAATATAGTATTACCTGACTTAATTATATATTTAGTGATTATGTTTGAAATATTGAACAAAATTATTTCTGACGTTTGTGGCAACATTACTAAGCGGACTCAGTCTTTGATTGTGCCATCTTCGTCTAACAATATTTACCGAAGTCAAGTTTTGCTCAAAACCCTCTTTATCAATAATTATATTGTGCCACAAACACATAGTTTTCACGATCTTATCAGTTAGTTGAATATCCGTTTCGATGCTTTTAGATAACAAACGCCACTTTGAGTATAATCTACCAAATGCACATTCCACTGTTTTTCTCGCTCGCGATAAGCGACTACTAAAATTTTGTTGGTCCACTGTTAAATCACGTCCTCCAAAAGGTTTCATTAAATATGTTTTCAAAGGATACGCTTCATCGGCTAAAAATACGTAAGGAACAGAAACTTGGGTATTAGGCAAATAAGCGGGCAATGGAATATCTAATTCTCTTTCATTTAGAAACCAATACAAATCTGATGCTCTAAAGGTACCGCCATCACTCTGTTTACCATAGCCGCCGACTTCTACCATTACAAATTTATAATTAGCATCGGCTACTGCTTGCAGTGCCACAGAAAAATATTTTTTATAGTTGTAAAACATAGATCCAGATTTTTTTGGGCACATAACGCGCACCGTCTATACAACCTATAACGTGAGGGAAATTCCAAATATTATTGAAATCATTAGATATTGAATAAAATATGTCTCTGGTGGGTGTAGGCATATGTATGGTATACAGTTCCTCCCATATTGCAAGAACCGTCTCTTCTATAATTTTTGATAAAGTTGTTACTCCTATTCGAAAAATTTTTGACAGCGATTTGAATGATTCTCCAGTTGCAAGATATCTGAAAATAAAAAAAAACTCATTTGAGTGACACATAATGTAAAAAGTGATTCTGCTAATTATTTTATGAGACAGACAGAGGTCAAATACAATTTTGTTTTTGTAAACATCAGGTTTCATTAATTTAAAAATACTTATTTCTTGCCAGTAATACTAATAGTACTTGATAATAGTACTTGATAATAAGTACTTGATAATTGGGATTTAAATAAATTATTATTTTTAAATTGATTGAACTGGAAAGAAATAAGTATTTCAAATTAATTTACTTTGATATTTACAACAATAAAATTGTATTTGACCTCTGTAGGAAAAAGTTTTTACATATCAGTACTTTTTTGTTTCAGAAAATAAAATAAGAAAAAGATGGAGATATCTAAGGGATCAATTTGCTGTAGAGTTAGGAAAGATTCCACCTTCTCGCTCTGGAGATGAGGCAACTACAGTATATCCCAGATGGCTATATTTTAAACCCTTATATTTTCTCAAACCTATGGTGAAGGCGCGGCTAATCACTGGAAGTTTAACGCGACAAAGATCTCATTCAAATAGTGCTGTGAGCCTTGATAGTGAAACAGAAGACACCCAGAGTAGAAATGACAATGATTGTTCTCTTTCACCTAGACCAAGCAATATGGAAGATAATGATGCCAGTGACCAACCAACAGTGTCTCCTGCGCTACCTGTTTCTAAAACCAATTTGAAAAGGCCGAAAAGAACAATCAATGACAAATTATTGGACATTGAGCATCAAAAACTTAAATTTTTACTAGATAAGGAAAAATCGCGACAGAATAGAACAGCAGATGCAGACAACGAACATCTTTTATTTTTTAAAAGCCTCATACCACACATTGAAAAAATTCCACAGCACATGCTACTTTCTTTTAGAAACCGCATTCAAAGCGTCGTCGACGAGTTTGCCTACCAATCTTTGCAATATAGTAACCCATCTAGTTCGATGTCAAACTACTCTCATTTAAGTAATGTTTCCCGTAACAGTACTCCAGACACCTGCAACCAAATAACTCTTGCACAAACTTCGAGTGACAATATTGCTGTTATATATAAGCAACCGATTAGCCACAGAAGAATATGAAGAGTCCATCTGCAACCCACTGGCTGCAGACGAATGCAATCAATCTAATAGCCACCGAATATCTACGGAAGAAAACAATGAATCTACTCAGAATGACCAATCTCTTACCGAATTTTATAGCAGATACCAATTGTGAAATCTCCAATTTAATTTTGGCCCATGGAGTGCCAAACACCAGAGTTATAGCTATAACTTAAACACAACATTTAAATAAGTTTATTTGCTTTAAATTACGCATTTGTAGTTATACTTTAATTATAATTACTTATAATTAATTTAATTTTAAGTTGAAATGTTATTGTATGTTTTGCCTGTCGCTGATTTTGACTAATAAATGACATTCACTCAATTAAAATTGTATTTCGGATATTTTTAATTTTGCTTAATAAGTAGTTTTAAACAAAACGTACTAGTCTACTGAATGAGGAAAGGTCAGGGAATTTTTTTGAACATTAGGTGTAGACACTCCGATTATAAGAGGTATAGAAGATATATTTCGTAAATTATTTATTAAAAATTAATAAGAGATATTTCATTTTGAAATTATACCACCCATTATATTAGTCATATATTTATATTAATAAATATTATTGATTACTTACCTAATAGTGATAACGAGTCTTTCTTCAGGTGAAATTGGTTGAACATGCCAGTTACACCATTTCTTAATTAAGCGATGTTCGATTTTATTTAATATGTAGTCAAATGTTTCTTGAGTCATCCTTGTATAATCATAAAACTCCTTTTCATCGTCCTTTATATCTTTTAAGAATAAATGATAATATGTTCCATATTTAGTTCTCTTTCTGTTAATATTAGATACACTAACTGTTCTTCTCTTTCTATATTTGACGTAAGTACTTTCTAAAAGTAAAAAATTTTCGTCCGACGAGCTGGAGCCCAAGATTGTGACTAAGTACAGATTCACCTGTTTCTTTATGCGAGTCAACACTGTACCGATCGGTACCGACCCGTACAGATTTGTCTGTACCGGAAACCTGTTTCTTTATGTAAGCACCCTTAAGCGAGACGGAATCACCTATAAAGGCTTCCATGGCAGTAAAACCAAAAAAATCGCATATCGCAAATTTTTGTTGAACCAGTATTCGTTTGAAGTTTTATTGAATCCTAAAATAAAAGTTTTTTAACATTTAATAAAACAATTTTGCTCTTTGTAGTTCCAAAGTTAGAATATATGTACCATTTTAGAAACCTCCATAGCATTTCGAGGAACAACTTAAACATAATTTAGTAACACCGATCCCATTGGTCTTTCAAAATTATGTTTAAAAATTATTTAAGTTGTAAAATTATATAAGTTATGGTGTCACCTATGGTGAAAGGCCACACAAATGGCTATGACCTCTCGAAAAAAATTTTATCCCTTAGTTATGTATAGAGTGTCCTAAATTTTTTTTTTAAATTACACTACATTTTTGTAGCGTAAATTTCAAACATACAGTACCCATAATCTCCGAATATAAGCGTGAAATAATTACACAGAAACGGACATGATGAAAGTATGAGAGTTCCATTTCTGCCATGATTATGGAACCCTAAAAACCATAAAACTTTCGCATTGGTAATATGAGTTGTAAGTTGGCGTGATCAAAATACATAAATTATCCATATTTTAGGGGCAATACTTTCATCTTCTCAATCAAGAAGTAACATGAGCCAAGTGACATCATTTGCCAGTATATTCACTTTTCAGAGTTATTTAGACAATATCAACTTAATAAGACCCGGCAGTCGTTTATTTCAAGTAAGATTTTTATTATTTAGCTTGGTATGGATACGAATAGCGCGAGATGGGCCGTCTTGGCGTTTATTGAAAGAGGCAAAGTCCAGCAGTGGAACGATAAGGGCTGATAATGATGATGAAGGTTTTTAGTTCTGTAAGAAAAAAATTACGACATTCTGGTGGCCCATTAAATAAAATAACCATTAGGCCTTAGTTTTAGTCACGAAAAGCTCTTGTTGGTGGACTGGCAACTTGATTAAGGTAGAGGAAAACCGTTAACAGTGATCTAAAGATTTTTTTACCATTAATGTGGGGACAAACTAGCAGTCGGAGCACCTTAATAACTACCGACACCCATAATCAACTACATGATAGTTATGCAAATGCTTTGTCCTCCTGTTCTCCTCCCCTCCAATGGGCCACCGACTATCACTTTGACGTGAGCGAGAAGACCTCCTCGGCCATGCTGGCCCAATTCCGCTGTAATACAGCATGGCACTACCTCTTGCTGATTTTTTTGCAGAACTTAGACCTGTTGCTGAGTTTTATGTAGGAATATATAACAAATGTGTTACGGATTGTTAAAACTGTAAACTTACTCGTAGTAAAAATTCATACTGATTGCAAATCCCATTCTGAAACATAGTACGTGCATTGAAAAATAAAATTCATTTAATTATAATCAAATTAAAGCAATTCATTAAAAAAAACCAGCCGCGTCCCGTGGTATCATCTACGTAAAATGGGATGGGATATCCCAAGCGATTCGTTCATTTTTAGGGAAATTATAGATTTTTTGTCATCCGACTACTCCTCAAAATACTTATGCAAGCTTTTTATTATTTTATAAGTATTTTTTTAGGCTCATGGCTACCTATCATGCATCATGGCGACAATAAGTTACGTTTTAATATCCTATGAAATGGTAACATTAAATGATTGCTACATCATATTTTGGGTTCAAGCAATTTTCGACTTGTTCTTCTATCTGAAATTATACTTGACAATGCACGAGGTATGTACCTATATGTTTATGGAATGCTGTACATCGATTTATCGTCATCTTTAGCTTGATGTCAATACATGTAATAGCCAAAATACATCCAAATTGAACAGGCACAGCTGGGTAAAGTATACAATAGTCACGTTTTGTGTGGTCTATTGAGTAGGATTGAGCACATTAAATTAATAATGATTCAATGCGTCATGTACTTAGGAAGCATCACTAGCGGAATCATAATCCGCACGAGATGCCCCAGCACAGGCGCCTGCGAGTCATCCGCCACTGCATTCAGGATGCTGTGGTCACTCTCCCGAAGTCTCCTGACCTGAGATGCTATGTTTTCTCTAATGATGGTATGAAAGCCATCAGTATTATACTGAGCGAACATTCCGGTGGCACTACAGTGCGCTCCCTTTCCACGATTATTTCTTTATTTTGCAACAAACCTACAAACTATTTTTTTATATCTTCGGATTATCACACAATGTATATATTAAATTTAAATAATATGATCATTTAAAAATTATACAAATACACAAACTAACATCTATTATTTCTCTGGTGTAACATACTCTGCGCCATCCGTTCGTCATATTGTTTCATAGTGCAGGTTTTATTTGTGTTTATTGTAACACATTTTCTGTTTTCAGGGCTATACAAACAAACGTGGTAATTTTATTTTAGACCCAGACAGATGTAGACAAAGATATTTCAAACACAAAACATGGGTTTGGTCGGACTTCATCGCAAATTTCCCTTTGGAGCTATTTGGATTCTGTTTTCCGTGAGTACATGAAATAGAGTTTTTAACGTAAATAGTGTTTAGTAGCTTTATAAGAACAGTGCTATGCTTCATGGAGCCAGCAGGGAAAAGAGGCCCTCTCTTTTCCCCTAGTCCGTTCGTGATTTGTCCGTTAACTGGTTTGGCAATTGCAATGGCGGTTCATCACCGCGCGAAACTTCTAGGAAATTCTTAATTTTCGAATAACTCTGAATTTTGGGTAACTCTTATGGAGAAGAGAAGAAATCATGTATGATTCTGGGCATAGGGGACTGCCAAGAGGCTCCTATTTTTATTTTGCTCCTTTCAAAAAATAGCCATCAATCTATACTAATGTTGTGAAACTGAGTAGTTTGTTTGTTCCTCCCATCTAAGGAACTACTAGTCCGATATAAAAAAATATTTCAGTGTGACATGGCCCATTTATCAAGAAAGGTTACATGCTATATACAATACGCGATGTTGTATTGTTATAGTTTGGGGGAGGGCAAACGAGAAGTCGGAGCCTTTTTACGACTACCGACGGCCATAATATGACACACATAGTAACTATGACGATGCGTTGCCACCCTTTCTTCCTCTATATATATGTATCTATATCCTCTATACGCCGTCATTATCTCTTTATATTATAGAGGGGCGAACGAGTCATTGATTCTCTTTGAAAGTACCAACGCCTATAGACAACCGAAGAACTACTAGGCATGTGGCGTTGTCCTCCTTTGGGGGGCCAAATTACGTTCTTTCCAATGGGCCATTGATTACTTTCTTTCTAACTTGCAGGTTCTTTACAAAGAACCAATTTACATATGCTTAAAGTACTACAATGATACACAGCCATACAATTCCAAGTGCCAAGTGTTCCCGCTAAATAGCTCCACAATGGCGTAATTAATTAGAAATTCAATTGTTTCTCAATTGCGCCTTTCTTCAAGTCGGTGAGCACATAACTCTCCGTACAACGATATCTTAAAAAAGGCTATAGATTTTCCTCTTACTTGTAAAACTAGTAGCGCCTCCCGGCTTCACCCGCCTAACTCCGCTAATAGTCGTAGCATGATAATATAGTCCGTAGTATTCATAATGGAACAAAAAAAACTAGAAATAATATATCTATATTATATTAATTATAGATTATACGCACATAGGTGTGTATATATATTTTTTTATTTTTTCTTAATATCATAAAGGGGCAAGCGAACAATCAGCCTTTTTACGACTTAAGCAAGCACATATAATCGATGCCTTGCCCTCCTTTCCTCCTCCCTTCCAATGGGCCACCGACTACTCACAAATGGCACGAAATGCAAGCCCGAAGATGTAATTTTACGCCGGTATCACGAGGGGCCCTGACGTGCCGGCTTTCATGTCGACGTCTCGGGGATGTCATGGCTGTTGTCAAAGTGACAGTGTTTGTAGGTGCTGCGTTAAAATATTTCGAAATATTGGTATTTTTTCTACTTTTAGATCCAATTAGCGTCGTGCGAGTCGTTTATAAAGTTTATAGTTATCCTGGTGATAAATCAGTTATCCTGGTAATAAATATGTTTTCGTAGCTGAAAGTTATTCGTAAGTGCAAAGTGCGTGGTTAGGAATTTAATTTTCTACCCACAAGCTGGACACAAACCGTTAGTTATTAAGTTTTTTTTTTGCGAAAGGACACGTAATCTTAACATTAAGTCATTATTGTAACAATGTTATTTTTTTTTTAATAATAATTTTAAATATTTTTCTTGTTTAATATGATAGAAAATATGCACTCCTAGGATATTGAATTAGTTTTCTAGTAAATAGCACCATCTGTTGGCTAATGGCAGCACTTAGAAAGTGTTGCCAGCTTGAAAAGAAACCACTATCTGGGGGGAAAAAGAACGGTATTTCCAATCAGTGTATTTTTATTATTATATTTATTTATTTATTCATATTTTAATACTTGATAGCAGTTGGACATTAGGGAGTGGGCGCTGATATGGCAGATGATGGGAATGGGAGACTTCGCCATCTCTTTGAGATGGAAGTTCGACGCAAGTCCCATAGGCTTGAGGACCCTATCCCGATCGATTGAGAGGAGATTCCGGCTTCCCGGGATTCGCACCCAAGACGCTTGCGATCGAGCAGAAATGTTCCACAATCTTGAACAGTTCATGAGATTGAGGGACCCGTAATAGGCTAACATTTTCAATGACAATTAATCAGACAATGACAATTAAGGGTCGTTTTAAAAGTGGACCAACCATTAGGATGAATGGTACCTCGATTGCGAGTGTATCTGTGACCAAGGTGCTTGGGATACACATAGACGATGGTAGATCCTTTATGCTGCATGTGGTTTTAATGGGCGAGAAGGCTCTTATAGGAAGGTCTCACGTGTCTCTACCTCTTCGTGGGATGTGAAGTACCTGTACCAAGGAACCTATGTTGCAATCAAGACATATGCGCTTTGGTGTCGACGCTCTCACTTGTATGTTGTACGTAGTGCATTATTGCGCACCAAAAGATCAGCTTTGATTTTTTTGATGAAGGCCTATAGGTCATGCAGCAGTGCGGTGTTACCAGTATTGGCCGGCGTTCCTTCCTACCTGCCCATCTGGAGGTTCTTCAAGCGGGACGCGTGCATGAGGAGTGCGCGCGGCTCAACTGCAGGGAGCCCAAGAAATAGAAAAGCACTATCGCAGACGATATCATCTCCACTTGGCAGGCACGCTAGCCCGCATGTGCCAACGGGAGGGTGTACTGCTTCTTTCCAGAAGTTACAACACGTCTGGTATATCAATGGGTTGAACTTGAGTACGTTATCTCGCAGATAATAACAACGCACGGGTGCCTTAGAGCTCGCCTGCATAGGATAGAGTTATGAGACCTGCCATCATGTCCTTGCGGTCATGAAGCTGAAACCAGAGAACATTTACTGTGGGAATGTGACTTGTACAACAACGAGCGAAACATCATATTAGACGGCATGCAACGGACGACAGTGGACGCAGTCTATCACCAGGATTTGGCCGCAACGGAACAATGTTTTACGCAATTGACAACATTTACGCATACATGGCATGCGAAGAGGAAGGATAGGTAACGACGTAGCTGCATCGAGATAATAATCGGCCTCGTCAGCCACGAGGCCGATGACAACTTCTGTCTTTGTGATATCAGGCCCCAGAAAAGGGATAGTGAAATAACGGTAGGGCACTTAAATAATATCTAGGGTGTCAAGAATTGCACGTTGGGGAACAAAACCCGTGTATCTCCCATGATTCGCTCCGTATACCGAGAGGTGGATGGGTGGAGGTGGGCAAGTGTGCGGGCTCAATTATGTTGCTTAAAACAATAATTATTATTCAGTATATTCGTGGACAGTTGAACACTTAATTAAGGTCAGCAGCTCTATATATCTTTATTTGCAAAAGCATGAACTAGTTGAGTTGTTACAACTTATAATTAGTAATTATAATATTCGCCATTTTTCAGTGATATTTTTTATGCGTGAAATTCTCTCTCTAACTCTAGATAAAACAATATATATGTCGAGTGTGCTCATTTTTCGGCATCATGGGATTTTTAAGGAGATTAGCTTCACGTTAGACGTCTTAGCGTCCATTGAATAACGGGCTTCTTTTTCATCTCATCATCCACTCCCATAAAATTTTTGATTTTATAGAGAATGCGTACTTCAAAACCACTAGTGTATACACAGACGATAGTCCGAGGAAACTATCCCTGGATCTGTAATGCAACGAAGCGCCTCGGACTCGGAGACATCTCAACGGTAGCTTGTATCACTGTATAGCCTGATGTTCCCAAAAACGTATTTCTGCTCTTTTATCCCCTCTTTTTGTAAGAGTGATACAGAAACTAGCCCCTCCTGTTGGCTTTGTCTAAGGTGTTGGATTCAGCTTAAGCGATGCAAACCATTGCCCTATCGCCACGGCAGTGATGGGAATCATGATTCAAATCTTATGGTGACGACCGGTTACGCACTGCTGATCTGCGGTTCAGCTTTAACACTTATGCTATTAGTGCGTTCGCGATGCAGTTGCCCATTTCAATTATGTGCTAATAATGGTGAAAGTCGCAGTGTGAAAAGGGTCTTATACGTACAGAGAATAAAAAAAAAGCTCTAAGCAGTGATACAATTCAATCTAATTTAAACCCTAACTAGTTTGAATAAGGGTTGATAAATAAAATAAAACTTTGTTCTGTCTTAAAACAGGAGCATATTTGACAGATACGCTTTTATGTTATGGATAGTGTATCTAGTGGTTTATTTTATGGTCTAAAATTTTATGTTATATTGTTGCAGAAATTCTTTGATTGCCGTTCATTACTTCCGAGGAAACAAGTTGTTAAGAATAAAATATTTAATTCAATTCTATCGTAACACGTCTAGGGAGCTTACTAATAATCTCACAATATTGCAGGTAAATATTTAGTAAAAGACGGAAGATGGATTGTTGAACGGCCCCGTACTCGGTGGACTGACGACTTGATTGAGGTGGTGTGGAGCCGCTGGATGCGTGGACCTATGGCGCTCTATGGGGAAGACCTATGTCCAGCAATGGACGTTATCCGGCTAATGATGATGATGATTTAATAAAAAGTAGTGCCTGCTTTGCAGCTGAATTTAGCCATCACGAGCGAGGTGGTAAAATGACGTAAAGTGACTACGGCGTCGTATGTCGTTCGCATTGCGAGCCGGTGGTGGCTTATTGGCGGGGAGAAGCACAGGAGGTCAAAAGAAAAATTTAGCTTTCAATTTTCGTTTAGTAATAATTAGTGCTTTTAAAAAACAATTTATTATAATATTAATATAAACCCCATCGCGCCTTATATCATGGATATCCATGTAGTAAGGTGCATTGGAGTTGTCGTGTCTTTGTTGGATAAACCCC
>JAFELO010000269.1:532460-565746 GCA_017140195.1 Eumaeus atala | reverse complement strand
CAAAGTGCAGAAATGAATTATAAACGATGTTAATCTCATAATATATGTTATGATGATGATGATGATTAATATGAATAAAACTTTAGAATAAAAATAATTATAATAATAATATGTTTTTATTAATGTTGATAGGAGAAATATGCGGAACGGGAGCAAGAAACACACGACGACTGTTAACACACTGATTTTCATTGGACGCAGATGCAACTGCGTTTTTCATGCCTACCCTCATGTATATATCATTCCTCCCCTATAGAAAAAGATATATTGTTTACAGAAATAATCAACCATTATACATGCATATCCACATTCGGTTCGGGCTGGTCGTAATTGGTCGCACTCTTCAGGCTATCTTCAGCTTCATGGAAGGACTCGTCTTATAGGCTCACTCTCAGTCATGGGACGGCGGATCCCCTCTCGTCGTCGTCGCTCATGACGGGGTCGAGCATCGCTGTGCCTCGTCACTTACTGAAGGCGAGCTCGTGTTGTCGTCAGTGGGAGAAGAACCGTTTGGGTTGTCGTCCGATTCTGGCCTTCCCTCCGCCTCCGGTTCTGACACAGGGACCTATCCTAATGAGTCCGAGCGGTGGGGTAAAATGGAGGCGACCAGCGTGGCAGTGTCGACCGGTATCTGCGTATTCGCCACAAAGTAAGGTTGCTGCATCCCGCAGAGGAAACCCTTATACAATGCCACTTGGTTTTATGTTTTTTACTAATGAAGATGTTTCACAATCATTTATCAAATATAACATTTTACCAAATGTTTTTATATTGAGATCCATCATACAAATTTGTCCATTTACTATATTTTTCGTATAGCACGTATTGGCTGGGCGACAATATTATAAACTTATCGCCTCGGTACTTAGCTCGCGAGCACTTGTTTAGTGTTACATTGTTAGCGGCGGGTGCGGTGAACGAATACGAGTGGCGACTCGACATCATGATGTCGAGGCCATTTTTTGATAAGGTCTAATCCTATCCTCTTTTACCTTTCTAGGTCAACCATTTGCTATATACGTCATCACTTTGTTCTGTACTGGATCTCTTTTCGTAGCCTCTCTTAACTCCCGAGGCGTAATGGGCAGAGAGCCATCCACAACAAACCGCACGTAGGCAGCGCGGAGTCCGACTCGCGCGCCAAAAACCCGGCGGACGTTTCGGTTGCGGGTAGGCTCGCACTCCGAAAACGATTGCAGTAGCATCTTTTTAAATCTGTGAGTACCGAGTTTCGATGATGTTTAAGGTGCGTGGCGCAAACGCCGCCAGCCTCTCTTGTTTATCGTTACCGATTTGTGACAATATTGCCCCCAGCCCGGTCAGAGAGGCATCGACAGTAAAAATTATTTTCGCATTTGCGTTATAATGTGCCATAACTTGGTAGGAGGTTAAAATTTCTTTAATTCTCTACAATGCTCTATTTTCAAAATAAGTCCAACACATTTAATACCCTTATTTAGCAAATCATATAATGGACTCAAGATAGTAGCAGCGCTTGGTACAAAACAACGATAATAATCGATTAAGCCTAAAAAGGATTGTAATTGTCTTATATTAGTAATAGGTATTGGTGCTTTCAGTATTGCCAGTACAAAACCGTCATTTTGTAAACGATGCAGCATAGCGTGTAGGCTGTCCCGGTGTTCGGCGCGGTCCCGGCCTGTGATGCAGACATTGCCCAACAGGCACAGGACGCCGCCTATGCTGGCCAGTAACCCCTCCATGGCGCGCTGGAAAATAGCCGGCGGACACGCTAAACCGAATACTAGTCTCGTAAATACGAAAAGACCGCGATGAGTATTGATGCACGTATACTTTTGCGACTCCTTGTCTAATAGAAAGTAAATGTAGGCCATTGACAAATCCAGCTCAGCAAACTCTGCCTCCCGTGAGGTTTAGTAAACAACTCTTTGATTGTTGGTAATGGATATTTGTTAACGGCCAACTGTTTACTTAAAGTTACCGAGTATACGTCCCGGGAGAATAGGCGACGCATACTCGGAGTGCGAAACCGGTTTCAGTATTCCCAAATCCAAGAGTCTATTTATTTCTTGGTCCACCTTATTAAAGCGAACGCTGTAGAACGCGCTTTAAAATAAATAGGACTGGAATCAGGTTTTAGTGTTAACTTAATTTTATATTTATTAAATGTTTCCAATTTGTCAGAAAATGCAGGTGCATAGCGCAAGTATAACGATTGTATCTCGTTTGTCGTTTTATAGCTATATACCAGCGTCAGTTGTAATTTGAATTTTGCTATGCGATTTCATACACGATGTCCTCAGCTCGTGCGCGCAGCCTTTATCGCGGCGGTCTATCCGCCCACTGTGACGCTGTCCCTGTGGTTAGCTGCACTGCAGCGTAGAATTTGTGCCTTTCGCCAAATCCTACTCTCTTCGGCGTTAAATGACCATCCAGGAGATTTAAAATATCTGTGTACGGTATTTCTGCGAGATCTATTGGCAGGGCTAGATCTGACGCTAATGTATAAGTACCATCCAATAGTACGCTCAGCAAAAACGCTGTCCTTTGTCCCCTAGTGGGTCTTTCATCGCGTTGATATCCTTCGCAATGAACCACGGTGACATCCTGCTCTTGAACGTTATCCATGTTTGAACATTGTGGTCGAAAGGAAACACGACTCCACTGTTAAAAATGGATATTCTTAACTCTTCAATGTAGGTACGTAAGTAGGTATCTCGTCACCACTGAGAAATATGCGGAACGGGAGCAAGGAAACACAGGACGACCGTTAAGACACTGATTTTTTTTTGACGCATATGCAACTGCGTTTTTCATGCATACCCTCATATATAACAGCAACTGTCATATTTGCTTTACTTAACAAAACATTAAGCACGGAATCCAAAGGACCGAACCGTGTAAACTCCTCAGTCTGTCTGTCCGTTCGTCTATCACTAGGTATCTCATATTGTGATAGCTAGACAGTTGAAATTTTCACATATGATGTATTTCGGTTGCCTCTATAACAACAAACACCAAAAATAGACTTAATGAATTATTTGAGGGTACTAAAAGGCTATATACCATTGTCTATAAGAAAAGGCTATGCGTTTATTATATGGAGCCCCTTCGATATACCTTCGATTGTGAGTCGAACTTGTAATTGGCCGGTTTTTTTTCCATTCTCTTGACAAATACTAGTCTCTAACGTAAGACTGACCGATATGTGAATTTTTACCGTAACATACATATTGCGTCAGTCATATTTGGGATATATCATGAACCAATATTTGTACTACGTGCATTAATTTACGCACAGTCAACGTCTCAAAACCGTACGTAAAAGTATATGTAAATCATGACAATAAAACTACTTTTACCCGTGACCATGGTTCCTGTAAAGCTTCTGGAACGTCAGGTTAGTTAAACAATTAAATAAGCTGCAATAAGAGCCGTGAAAGTATTTTTATTGTAATGAGTAACATTCACGTAAACTTAAAATATCAATATTTATAACTTTGAAAACAACTAAGATCATGCGCGTAAGTTTGACTTTGCAAACAATATGTTTGAATTGTGCACTTCTTTCAAATGAAATCTGTTTTACAGCAACGACTTAATCATGCCTGTAAGGTTGCAAAAGTGTAGGTTTATGTACAGTCTTGGACTCTTTAAAATGGCAGTTCAGTATGAAATCGCGTATCTTATATTTTGTACATCAATATGGCTACGTGATCCATAACGGGTGACAAACGAGCTCTCTCTTACTCAATATGACGCAGACGTCATACTTTTCTTAAACGAGTTTATTAATGTCGTGTACAAGATGCTTCTTGTTGAGAGATAGAATCATTGCTTCATTACAGCCGAATCGGGCGGGCATGCGGCATCTCTCGCTCACATGATACTGTCGTAAAGGGACTGTTTTCGTGCAGTTTGTAAGCCGGTGGCCAATTAAGGAGAAGAGAAAAGAAGGACATCGCATCTACATTACAATATGGACGGAACCAAAAAAAAATGTGCTTTGATCAAATGAATGAAATAGGAAACTTTTGTAGGATTCTTTTTGTTTGGACATTACCTTCACCATTCTTTTCTCATCCACTGCTAGATATAAATTCGTGAAGCGATGGCTATGATAATGCAGACCGTGCAGTATGCGAAGGCCCATTAGGGTGAAGACAATAGAGTGAGAATGAGATTACTTTTCCTTTGGATTATCTTTTTTCTTTATCTATCTGTTTGAATACTCATTGGCGTCGGTAATTACTAGTAGGCCCCGGCTGCTTGCTTATCATCCTATGCCACAAAAAAGTAGGCAGTCTTAGAGACTACCGGAAGAAGCGAGAACTTAAAATTATCCTAAATCAGCGACCTAAAGCATTTTACACCACAGCGTAACCAGGAAACACGGCACACGCTCGAAGCAAAGCGTAGCACAATGCACGCCCCTAGCACCGTGTAGAACAACGCACGCTCCTAGCACCGTGTAACACAATACACGCTCCTAGCACTGTGTTGCACAACGCACGCTCGTAGTACCGCGTAGCGCAACACCCGGTCGTAGCAGCTGATAACACGGCGCACCCTCGTAATAACATGTAGGACAACGCACGCTCGTAGCACTGGCAAGTGAATGTAGAACACTCACTTGTGCATTTTGGAATATCCTACTTTATTCCTACTAATATTGTATATGATAAAATATGTATGTATGTTTGTTGTGCCTTCATGCAAAAACTACTGAACAAGTGTGGTTGAAATTATTGAAACTGATATAGATTGCAGTACTTTGTCCAGATAGATTATAGATTGCAGTCCGGGATGGATGCGAATGGCAGAAGATCGGTTTTCATGACGTTCATTGAAAGCGGCCTATGTCCATCAGTAGACCGATAGGGGCTGATAGAGATGATGAAGATATGGATAAGTATCTGCAATAGCATTAACATACCTTTAACACAAAAATTGCATAGTTCCCTTGGGATAGTTATTTCGCAGGTAAAACGATTTATTAAATGAAAGTAGAGAGCCGTTAATAGTTGCTTATCTATAAGTCTATAGTCAGGGACATAACGAGTCAGGCAGTGTCCTGGGTCGACTACTTACTACATACTTTACAAAAATGCATTGAATTTATATCACTCTTCTCATTCAAATAAATTTACCTAGGTTATGCAATAACTTGTGATCTACCCCGCCCTTGTCCGTGACAATCTTAACAAATTATACAGTAGAAACCTCCTGTTTTTTTCTTTCCACTGATAAAAACCGCATGAAAATCCGTTCTGTGTGTGTGATAGCCCTAAGGGACTTGGTTTTATAATACTGTAATGCTGGGACGAATCGTTAGTAAAAATATAATGTATACTTTTCAATTCTTTAGTTTTACACTTACAGAGTTCATAGTGATTTTGACATAAAAATTTTCAATATATTGTGATTAATGAAACTGCTTTCACTGAGTATTGTTAAAGACATTTCTAGATATTTATATTTCTCTTTAAAGATATATAGCTACACGAATACCCAAACGTAATTATTATGCCCGATCCATGGATTTTTGATAAATACGAATTGTTCAACGCGGCGCATAAAGCGCAAAATTAATATCGAACTTCCATATTTCACTTTGCGTATGTGCCATCGCTACAGAGCAATAAAAAAATCTAATTTTGTATATATTGAGGCGGATATCCAAATGGAGGCAATATCGAAGTGCTGATTTGTCGCCTCGCTGGTTATTGGTCTGGCGTTGATACAAATCAGTGCAAGTGCCACAGAGAAATTGCCACGGCTTAATGTTGACATTACTCGAAGTAGATTCTATATTTCCCGCATGGTTGGTGTAATGTGGCAGGAGCGGACTCACCTTTGTCTTGGCACCGACTTAAAACTTTATAATTTTTATGAATTATATGAAATTTAATGGAAGACGGAGATTTTGACGGCCTTCTACCCGGTGGATTGATGACTTGGTTAAAGTGGCAGGGAGCCGCATACAAGTGGCACGTGATCGTGACCTCTGGCGCTTTATGGTCTCTTTTTGTATGTAAATTTAAATAAATTTCAATGAGAATAAACTTTACCGATGTGCGCGCGATACGACGGAATGCGCGCACATTGGTAAAATTTATTCTCATCACTTTTCTATAACGCGCCTAAGAAGTATAACTACAAAATAAATGGAAACATAACATAATATGAAACGCGACAGAATAGCTGTACACGTTGAGACGGTATCATGCGAGCGAGTGGTACCTACCCAGTCGTGCCGGCCCAACTCGGCTTCTATGCAGCATGGCACTACCGCTGAGTCCTGTTATTTTTCATCTCGCACGTTTTTACTTACAAACACAACAGCATTATCTTAGTCCATCACGAGTAAGAGACTCATGATGGACTAAGATATTGCTGTTGTGAATGGGATTTGATGAGACTTTGCAATGTCCTTACTCACGTACCAGTATAACGCACGGGTAAGCTATAGTAATACTCACTTTTTGTCTGTAGTCGCAGACACGGTCTCTCGGACGCAGTCACGTGTAAGTAGTGGCCAATACTTTAACAACTAACAACATTTTTAATTTTAAACAACAAAACATTTTAAAACATTTTTAACCATGTTACCAAAATAAATTACCTTTATAATTAGCATATATAAATAGTTATTATATTTCTTAAATCATTCAATTCATAAGAATCGTTCTACTATAAAATAATGTTTTATGAATTTAATTCTTAAAAATAAAAATGTATATTTTTTTAAATTTTAAATATTCAATTTCCATTTACTATTTATATTGTGTATAGTTCAATGTAACAACAACAGCATACAACATGTATTTCAAAGGAAGAAAACAGACAGCACAAATTATGTTGCTGTAAGATTTGTTCTTACGGACAGGCTAAGATCGAATGAATATTCCGCCTTGTCTTTAGTAGTTCATTTTTCGTTGTATTTTTATAAAGTATACGTCTTTAGTTCGCCATCTTTTTTTTCGTAAGTCATATAATTTAAAATTATTCATTTATATATCAAACTGATACAGACGCGAGTTTTTTACATTCAACTTTAGATCGACATTCAGCACTCCATTATCTGTACTTTCCTATTTAAACAAGAAGAAGTGACACTGTGTAACGCAGTTTTTGATAAAACGCATAGATAAAGCAACTGTGAGTTAAATTGAGATATTGCTTGTAAGTTGTATTCTATATTGCTACCTATGACTTTATAAAAATCTTTAATTGCCATAAAGAGGTGCTTTTACACCGTATTAAACAGGGTACGCTTTGTGTAAATGGGAACGCAAAGATAATATAGCGGCTGAATGTTAATATTAAGCCTAATGATAAAACGCGCGTCTAATAAGTTTGAAAATGGAAGGACGGTGATTGAGGATTGACGTTTAAAATTACAATGTGACAGCAACCTGTCATTGGTTTAAAATTTTACAAAATTTTATTTTTGATATTAAACATAAAACATTATGTTTAAAGGTGACATGCACTTGTTAACAAATTAAAGCTACTGTATTTTTGTATTGACCTTAATGAAATTCTTTTGCACTTTTTTCTAGTTTGACCAGACTTGATATGAAAAAAATGATAGAAAATACAAATACGGACTTAGCAACAGCTGAATTACCATCGGTTCAGTCGGTATGTACTTTAAAATAAAAATAAAACCTATTAAGTAAGTTATTTTTGTTATATGTCTATATAACAACAATAATATGGAGATAAATAAAATCGATAAATAATCGTCAAACAAATATGTCAATGATATATATATGGCTACAACGGATATCTGCAAGATTTTCCATTTTTGTGTTATTTGTTACTAGTTGTGCTCCACGATTTTTCTTGTAAACGTATGTATACGAAGAATTGTGGATAATAATGAAAATAAAATTGTTAATTCTCTTCCTCTCCACACTCGACACTTAACAAAAAAACGCTCACATACATACATACATGCACACACTCCTACACACACACTCGTTATATAGTTTTTTATGATATATAAACTTGTTAGATCAAAAATAGGTATATGGAAGAGTAACATTATCCGGACATGAATATAGTACTATTCGTACTAGGAGATCTTAAACTTTGATTATGCTCGTATTCATTGTAAACTTATTTGGATACTAACCGTTTTTATTATTATTACTAACAGATATCCGTAAAAGTGTTTCCTAATGAATGACTAGATTATAAAAGTGTGGTGTATCCCTTCTGAAGGACTAACCGCGCGCCGAGTTACTCTGATGTTGATACATCCGGGGTACCACAATGTAGGGTCCGATGGCACCAGCAGGGCTTCGGGTCATCAATGATTCCCGCGCACCCATCGGACACTCTAACCCCATCAATTAACAATCTTTAATGTTAGGATGTTGTGATCGAAGCCATGGACATCGCCCGTGCTGAAGCAACGTTCCGTTTCACTATAGAATCGATAAGCGACTTCAAAGAGGAAGAGAAGGCATTGTCTGATGCGTGTATTGTAAGATGTCTTCCGTGGAAGATTCTAGTCATAATCAAATACACTACGACATCGGATAAACAGCTGCAGAAGGCCTTGGGCGTGTTTCTACAGTGCAATGGAGAGAGCAAGGTTCCCGGGTGGTCATGTTATGGACTGGGCGAGCTGAAACTACTGACGCACAATCCGGATAAGGATCACCGCACTAGAAAAATTCATCACATGTTTCATTAGTAAGTGCCGCGGCCTTTTCATAGCATAGGGGGACAAATTAGCAATTAGAGCCTTTCGGCGACTACAAACGCTGATTACCACCCCGTCAATGATGTATTACATGCTTTACCATTTCGCTTACGACCCAGCTAGTTACGAACCGCACGAAATCAGATAGCATAGCGATCCCTTTTACCCTTTTCTTTCTTGTGATTCTTTCATTGTAGAATGTCCATAGAGATAATCAGGCAAGTCTAAAAACGGCCGTTTAATTCGAAAGGACAGTAAGCGTGGTTGACTATGCCGCTGCTTTTAATTCTTTGGTCCCTGCTCAGTGCGCATGCGAGAATGGAAATACAAATGTACACGATAGCACTACTTGCGAAGATGGGATTTCTGCTTTATTCAACAATACGAGCTGTCCCCGTCATATAACTGCCTAAAGCATCCCTTCTCTATCTATATTATCTCTAAGAGGATATCGGTGCCAACTTTTATGGCATTAAAGAATGAAAACTAGCATGCGATACACCAATTTCCAACTTGATATATGAAAGATTCCACGCCAGTAACTGTAAAACATTAAACACAACAACCTGTATAAAATTATACCAGCAAAATTCAGCCAAGAAAACATTGCTTCCTTCCCATGTTGAAGTGAAACAATTCTTCAATCCGCCTCGTCTTTGTTTTAACTTACTTTTTGTTTTTTATATTTTTGTTTATAACACGTTTTTCATCTTGCTTTTGGACTTGGACAAACTTTCTTTTTTAATTGTTCTTCACACACCGTTGTTTCAGTAAAGAAAATGACTGGGGCTTTTCGCATTTCATATCGTGGAAGGACTTGATGGATCCAGAGAACGGTTACGTGAAAGATGACTCCATTGAGATAGAAGCGCACGTGTTCGCCGAGGCACCTCACGGCGTTTCGTGGGACTCAAAGAAGCACACTGGTTATGTTGGTATGATTGTTACAACTGTGATGCTCCTTCTTAATTTAAATGCGAATTTAGTTGGCCCTATTCTCTATACCTATTCAGGTTCAGGAATTGAAAATATTTTATAACGTTTGTTTTAACAGTTTAATGCTTAAACGCACCCCAATGAGTAGCAGGCCCATAGAAATCGGAAATATTATTATGCAGTGCTACATGTTGCTCAAGTTGTCATATCAAGTTGGAAATACGTGTACCACAATCCAATGCTTACTCAAGAGGCTGTCTGAATACATTTTTCTCTCGAGTCATTGTACTCCTCGCATGCTGGGTTTCCTTCCCTCCTCCCCTTCAATGGGTCGACGGGAGGGAATATGAGTGCGCGAAACGAGAAATGTTTTTTTTTAGACGGTATTATGTGAGCGAGCGGTACGTCCTCGGTCGTGTCATCTATATACCTGCAATGCAGCAATAACGAGTGTACGCATTGCCATACCGCTAGCTAAGGTGCTGCAAGGGGCCTATTTTAAAGTGACTAGTATGCTGTGGAAGCGATAAACCCAAACCAGCTTAATCAAAGCGTGGTTTCGCACCAAAATAGACCATAAGCTATGGCGCTTTTTTTTACTATTTTCTTGAGCCCAAGAAAATAATTCACAATGTTTGGCAAATTTTCAGTGCCTCCACCTAAGTAAATACGCTATATACCCATTTTTATCAATGCTTCTGAACACGTCAGATTAGCTATAATTTGACTACGGGCGTGACCACGGAAAACAAAATTTGGTGGATGTAACCAATTGTGGTCATTATATATAATGCACTGATATATAATTGGCTCAAATTTTTCCATGTTTTAATCCAGGGTTGAAAATTCAAGGTGCCGTGCTATGTGAATTCGTTATTGCAAACCTTGTTCTTCACGACACGGCGGAAGACCGTGTACAAAATACCTACTGTAGATGTCGACAGCCCTCGGCTTGTATCATTTGCGCTGCAGCGCATTCTTTACCCGAATTAGGCATAACATTAGGCCCCTTTAGATTCACAATACAACAATGTGCAATGCTTACAAATTTTAATCGCGCGCAATTTCCAGAGTGAAAAAATCAAAATGTTACTTACTTTAATATGAATTCTCGCTTCATACCCAAATTGACTATTACTCCGGGGTTCTTCAGATTTACTAGAAATTGATTACTAATTTCAGCATAATGTTGAAAGTTGTGCAAGTTTTAATTCTTCACATTTTTCAGGATTGAAGAACCAAGGTGCCACTTGCTATATGAATTCGTTATTACAAACCCTGTTCTTTACGAACGTGTTGCGGAAAGCCGTGTACAAAATACCGACTGTGGGCGACGACAGCTCTCAGTCTGTGTCGTTTGCGCTGCAGCGCGTTTTTTATGATTTACAATTCGCCGACAAGCCTGTCGCTACGAAAAAATTAACAAAGAGCTTCGGCTGGGAAACGCTGGACTCTTTCATGCAGCACGACGTTCAAGAATTTTTGAGAGTGAGTATACGTTTGGATTATCTTGGATCATTATTAACGCATATTGAAGCTGTTAAGGTTCATTTTGGTTTGATTCGTGGCAGTATATCTGCAATTGGCACACGATCGCTAACATAAATATAAAATTCAATAACTAGATGAAAGATATCACAATACACACTTCGTCGTACTTAAATTTTCAAAAGAGATATGAAAACCAGATGCTTACGCTACAGTTGGTGACTATTGACATTAGCACTTATCCACTTCTATCAATGCTCCTGAGCATTTCTCGGTACACTCTGTTCCTTAACTTGTAATTTTAGATTCCCGATGATGGTCAGCCGTACAATTTGTCCAAGTGCCGTCTCGTTTAAATACTTCCCTTCTGGAGTCTTATTAGCGGTGACTATGCTATCACATTGCGTGTAGTTCGTGAGCCATTGTGGGGATGGGATGAAGGAGAACAACGCATCTGCAGAATATACATTTCAGTGTGGATTACTGTTATCCTACTGCCGAAAAAGTGTAGAAAGGATTTGTAATACGTAGAATACCTGTAATTTTTTTTCTCGTGTTTACACTATATTAGGTGAGTAAATCCAAATTAGGACTCATGTAACATGTCTGTCTAATACCGTTAACTGATGATGAATAATGTACACATACTACGAAGGAGACTGTAATATGTTCAATTTTCTCCAAATCTACAGAACGGATTTCCATGCGGGCTTCGCCTACTTGTTACAGCTAAGTAAGATAGCCGTCTTGCCTGGTTTAGGCGTGGCATTCTTGTTACTGCTAAGTAAGATAGCCGTCTTGCCTGATTTAGGCGTGGCATTCTTGTTACAGCTAAGTAAGATAGCCGTCTTGCCTGGTTTAGGCGTGGCATTCTTGTTACAGCTAAGTAAGATAGCCGTCTTGTCTGGTTTAGGCGTGGCATTCTTCCCATACTATTCAAGAATTAGGATGTAAAAAGAAAAATACCACCATTCAAACGTAGTAAGGGAACAGAGCCAATGTTATAAAAGAATATCTGTCCTATTTGTTAATACATTAAAGCTAAACAATGTTCAATAGGTACTTTTAGATAAACTAGAGAATAAGATGAAATCAACTGTAGTGGAAGGGACGGTGCCGAAGTTGTTTGAAGGGAAAATGTCGTCTTTCATCAAGTGTAAAAACGTTAACTGCACGAGTACCCGCGTGGAAACATTCTACGACATCCAACTTAGCGTTAAGGGGAAGAGCAATAGTAAGTGATATTACAAACATTGTACAGGAGGATTATTTTTCATATTGTAGAGATGAGTATTTTACAAAAACATTGTACAGATGAGTTTTTTACACAAATATTGTAGATGAGTTTTTTACATAAACATTGTAAAGGCGAATTTTTTCACATAAAATATTGTAGAGATGAGTTTTTTACATAAATATTGTAGAGATGAGTTTTTTAACATAAATGTTGTAAATGTGAGTTATTTTACATTAACATTATACAGGCGAGTTATTTTACATAAACATTGTACACATTCGATCCCTGCTATGTACCAATGAGTGTTTTTAACCTGAGTAAATTTTCCGAGTGCTCTTGGCGAAGAGAAACATCGAGTGTATTCCGGGATCTTTGTATTGGAATTCGACCTAATGTAGGACTAGGCATAGTTTTTCTTCTGGTTTGCAGAGGTCCGTCGCTCCTTTTAAAATTGTCGTTCTCGTCAAAACCCCCTTGATGGGTAGCTGATCTTGATATGATATAACATAGAAACGGGATAAGGCTAGGACGATGAATTGAAGAAATGTGTATTATTAATAATGAATCGTCAGCAAAAGGCCTTTTATTCACACTAATAACTTTAATCAATTGCCTTAAAGCTCATTTTCATTTGTCGTCAACTAAAATTTTAGATAATGCGGGGAGTCCCTACGTGTGTAGAGAACACGTGTAAAAAAGTAATGAACTTCACCTTTTGATATAAAGCAAGCGTAGGGATTCGTTTTATTGATCTAACATCATTTAGATCACACACAAAACCTAATGATCAAAGAAAACGAAAATGACATGCTTGGACATAACATCTTTTGCTCTCTAAATGCGCTATATAACGATCACAGTCCTAGGTTCGTGTACCGGGTCGGACCAAAGTGTCATTGGGATTTTACAATTTCTAATTACAATCCGGAGTCAGGAAGACGGCGGTGTTACACCGCTCATGCCTCGGAGAGCACGTTAAGCCATCGGTCCTCTGTGCCTGATTTCTCTTGGTCGTGTCCGAACACTTATCCCATCGGTATGGAGTGCGCTTGGATGTGTTGTGTGTGTGCCTGCGCACATACTTGTGAACTATAACATATCCTGCGCAGTTGTCTAGTCTCAATAGAGATCGAAGCCATGGCCGAAATTCGGCTAGAATGACATACTACATCGTTCTTGCATGTCTTGGAACAACGACATCGTTCATACATGTCTTGGGGTTCATCCTGAGATTTTTTTCCTAAATTGTAAATAGTCTGCCAGTCTCAGTTATAGTAGTTTTATATTCAAATTTCAGTATACGAGTCATTCAAAGACTACATCAGCACAGAGCTTCTGGACGGCGACAACAAGTACGACGCGGGCGAGCACGGCCTGCAGGAGGCGGAGAAGGGTGTGCGGTTCGACTCCTTCCCACCGGTGCTGCACCTGCACCTAATGAGGTTCCAGTACGACCCGCAGAGCGATACGTCCGTCAAATTCAATGATAGGTACAAATCTATTTCTACTCATTTTATGAAGGGGTAAAGTTTCTAACTTTCTTTTATCTAGGAGTCAATGCCAGCTCGATATCCGAATAATTGTTGCGCTGATCATGGCCCTCATTCTCTTCAGTTGGCTTTCGAAAAAATGCACACCACGCAACGTAGCTGTCACTACGCGGCAGTAACAAGTGAGCAAGTGGTGCCTCCGCGTGCTGGCCAAATTCAGCTGCAATACGACATGGACACTGCCTCTTACTTTATATATTATATAATCGCAGCCTCTCGTGGTTACGCTAGCGTATACCACCCCTAAAAACGCATTAGTAGCGATAAGTTTCCTAAAGTTCGTTATCAGCACTATAGTACAGTTCTCCTGTCACAGATTCGAGTTCTACGAGGAGATAGACCTGGAGCAATTCCTGAAGGGCGGAGGAGCGGCGCGGTACACGCTGCAGGCGGTGCTGGTCCACTCAGGAGACAACCACGGTGGGCACTACGTGGTTTTCATCGACCCGCGGGGGGATGGCAAGGTACAATAGTTTTCTTTGTAGTCAATGAGTTCTTAGGTAGTGATATGCTGCATTTCAGCAGAATTGAGACAGCACGACTGGAGAATTACCTCTCGGTCGCATGATACCGGCTGAAAGTAACAGCTTCACTGTGGCGCTTCGTGCGGTTTGTGAGTACCCGCTAGCCCATTGGACGACAGCGCGACTGTTATGCGGACGTTTATGGACGACGGTAGCTATGAAAATTGCACTGCTTCTAACACATCAACTGCGACGGGAGGTCTAGGGTTCGATTCTCGATTTGAATCAAAAAACGTTATTGAGATTTTTCGATATGTAACAGTCCGAAGTCAGGAAGTTCGCGGTGTGTCACCACCTGTCTCGAGAGCACATTAAGCCGATTTCCCTCCGATTATGAAGTATTGCTATCGCATCTAAACAGGAATGAGGACATAGAAAGTGCACTTATTTCTGCCCACACACTTTAGCACGAGTAGTATCATTAGACATCCTTATGGGTAGCAGTTACCACTACCAGTCCCTATGTGTCTCTACAGTCCAGTAGCCTTCGTCGATGCAATATATTGTAAATTCCGGTGCAATACTTTCAATGGATGCACAGGATTTTGTATTCGCTGTCCTTTCCCGTAATTTCCACCTTCCCTCATGAGCTGAGCCAGTTTGCTTCAACCATTGTGATGTTATAGTTCAGGAATTAAGTAGAATCTTACGTTTCACAAATGTGAAAGTCCCTCCCTCATCTCCTAATAGTATCTTGACGTTTCTTTAAGCATCATCCGCAGTCGGAGGACGTGTACTGCTGGATATAGGTCTGCAACATAGGCATGTAATGAACGCCATGGAACTGTAGAATATTACATTTAACAAATGTGGAAATCGGCTCAATACACTAATCTCACCCTGCTTAAAATAACGTAGTGTTCCCATTATTCTTATCATCATCAGCTAGAGGGCGTTCATTACAGGACGTGGGCCTCCTCTAAAGAGCGCCACGGATCATTTGCATTCAGCGGCTCTCCGAAGCCTTAACCAAATTGTATGTTTTTAATACTATAGGGGCAATACGAGCAATCGGATTCTTATGATTACCGACCCCCAAAGACATCTGCATTATTGGCACGCAGATGCGCTGCTTCTATCGATTGTTTTGTCTTGAACAATTGTATGTGTCGTTAGTATTGTGATAAAATAAATGTTTCCATTGCAGGGGAGGAGGAAAGAAACAAAGAAGGTAATTCTTTGTTTCTTTCCTCCTCCCCTCCAATGGGACACCGGCTACTCGCTGGACGAAACGCGACAACGTCTGTCACTACGGCAATTCCAGCATCTTGCCATTTGTGAAGCAATAGTTTAGATGGCGGATCTATTTCCAGTGGTGTAAGTTTGACGACGACGTGGTGTTCCGGTGCACTAAACAGGAGGCGATAGAGTACAACTTCGGAGGCAAGGAGGACTCGCCCCACCTCGCCCGCCGGGCCACCAGCGCTTACATGCTCATATATATACAGTAAGTACTAGCAAATTTTTTTCGACTCGTTTTTTTTTTTGTTTGTATTATGGAGGGACAAACGAGATGTCGAACGGACCACCGACGCCCTTAAAGATCTGCATAATTGTTATGCTGATGTATGGCACTTTCTCCTACTTCCCCCTTTATGGGTCAAAACAGGAACGTGTGAGTGAGGGGTAAGTACCCGGTCGCGCCGGCCCGATTCGGCTGCTAAGCAGCATGACACGTATAGCAGCAATGACAAGAGTGAGATAAGACGGCAACGTACCACGAGCAATTGCCCTTAGGGGTCAGTAGTCGTCGTGAGAACAGCTTGACACTCGTGTCTTTTGGTCGTCCTTCTCTATTATGTGAAGAGACCATCAGATCTGAATCAGAACCCAATTTATGAATACCACAGGCCTTAGCTTGAATTGTTGTACTGTGGTGCCTCGGGTCTATTGACAACAGGGCACTACAACGATTGGCCAGTCCCTTAGAAGGGTCCGGACTCCAGGAGGGGTTTTAATACGATGACTCAGTTCGAATACTTACGTTACTGCAAGTGGCAAGTAATAATGAATATTTTGCTTACCCTAATACATAGTAGCATCCTACGAATAGTTATATTCAAATGGACCACAACGGAATTAATTTAAGTGGCAGATGCCGCATAAAGGGCGATTCCAATCCACTTATTATACATTACATACACATGAACAATTTAATTCGTATTTAATTTTCCTTGAATTTATGTTGTACGATCAAAGGCGCGATATAATTCCCAAAGCTTTGCGGCTACTTTTAACTGCAGAGCGCTGACTTCGCTACATAATTGTATTTCCCAGCATTATGCGGAATTTGTCTCGATTTGACTTCATACATGAAAAGTTAAGTTCGTAAAAACGAACCATGTAAACTTCTTTGCATACAAAGGAACTTGCAAGGTTTTTTTAAAGAAGTTGTTACAATTTCAAAATAAATGACTTCTGGAGGTAAAGGGCTATAAAGGTATTTTTTTTTTTCAGGAGGACTTTCAAATACATTCGATTATGATCTCTCCTCATTCACAATCATGAACAAACTTAAGGTTATACAAGAAAAAGGCAATAGCATCAATACAGTTTCAATTAGGGTTAGTAAAAAGCCTTATCTGGGTAGTTGTCCCAGACTCCGCCCTGTTGCAGCTTCGATGGTCCTTTGTGATATATTCAAATTCAATCCTCCCAAACGGACTGTTCTTCAATCCTCAGTTCAATAGTTGAAGATTATACTGATTTCATATCACATAAAATTTCCTCCTTTCTTTATTAAAAATTGAATAAAAAAAGGAAGAGGAGTAGAGCTCCTTTTATATGAAGTAATAATTTGTGAATTGTGACACGAATATGTAGGCTGCCGGCGGAAAATAAAAAACTACTTAATTATTATTTGGTGATGGCAGATAGCGTCAGCCATCCCAAATAAATCCGACCTCAACATCGCCAAGAGGAAAAAAGAGTGACGTTTCTTTGACACAGAGCACATTAACCCTTACCGTCAAAGATGACAGATGTACAAAGATGACAGATGTACAAAGATGACAGATGTACAAAGATGACAGATGTACAAAGATGACAGATGTACAAAGATGACAGATGTACAAAGATGACAGATGTACTTTTCTATAAAATATTTAAGTAGCAAAACATAATTGCTACAATTATGTTTTGCTCCTTTGACGCGTTAGTTATAAAATATGAGTAATAAAATAGTAGTAGTAAATGTTTACGGTCCGCGCACACACCGTCACGAAAAGCCGACCCTGAGGTTTGTTACGCCAAAGAGGTATAATTTCTAACGCGTGTACATACATACACACACACACACACACACATTCTTGTGATAAATGAATATATTAGTACAAGAAATAGCCCAGTGGATTACTTTGAAAGTGGATGCTATAGGTGTTGATAGTCGCCAAAAGACTCCTACTGCGCGTTTTCCCGCTTATATCTAATGAGACATTTTTATCATCAGGACTTCAGAACTACAGTACATCCTACAGGATGTAACGGAGGACGACATACCCAGAGACCTGTGCGAGAGAATACTAGACGAGATGCGATACGAGATGGTAAGACCAAGTAAATATCGGAACTACACAGATAACACTTTAATTTTTGTTTTTTTTTTTTGCTCTTTAAGCAAGGGAATTGCGATTTCAGGCGGCAGAAAATTCGGATGCTCGAAACTTAAATCAGACACATCTGTCAGATCTACAAAATATTGCGGGAAGATTTTCAACGCATTAAAAACAATTCTTCACTTTACAGGCCCTAACCGGCTAAATGTGAGGGATGCAGACAACACGGATAGCTTACAGAAGAGAAAGTCGAGGAAACGTTATTAGGTTTTTTTTATTTTGGCTGTTTGTGACAAATACCAAGGTACGCGTCGATACAGTGTGCCAACCCTATGTTTTAGATTACGTATTGTTTTTATTGTAATATTTATGTAATTAAATTAAAAATCCGTTGCATGTACATTTTTTATTTGATTTTCCTGAATGATTTAACGGTTTTGGGTGTTCTCTGCAATTTTAAATGAAAACAATTTGGGAAGCAGGTGTGAAGAAGATGTTGTTATTAAATGAAATGATATTGCGACCGAAGCAATGGTCCCTCTAACTCCCATGATGCCACCGTCAGGTGATGGTTTTTCTGTCGCGTTTCTTGCGATGTGTGGGTATCCGGTTGCGCGTTGGGGGGAGGGGGTCGAAGGCGAGCATTGAGCCAAGTAGTTTAAATGATGAATAACGATAATTCTATTCATCATCTCTTCTCATCTTCAACTGCTATAATTGGTTGGGTATTCAACTTTTTTTAATATCCTTGGGATACAAACTAAGAAATCAGAGCCACTTGCCACATCCCATTAACACCCACACATACATCCGTTGTCTTAGACACTATTAAAAAAAAGACAGAAAATTTACAAAAATTTGTACCAGCAGATTATATCTGCGCGCGAGAAGTTTCAAACCACAGACGTCAAGTCTTTGTACCAATATCGAGCAGTCGCTGAACCCATCCGATTGCACAGAGAACTGACCTCGACTGTAATTTACATATTTTGACAAAAAACCCCAACGAACGAAATACATCTGTTCAAAATTGGAGCAATTTGTTTTCGTGTTTCGAAAATGTACGTCCTTTGACAATAAATCTGGCGCGAAAACGCTATAAATTAGTCTCCAATTACACCGGCCGGCGGCGCGGCGTTAAAAATGGCGCATCGAAAATTCTCTGATATCTTAAGCCATTATAATGAAGATGTTCAGTAAATTGGTCACGTGGGCTAGTTCGCATGTAATTTATATAATGGAAAGGTTGAAGCGCGTTATAAGCTTGTATTTCTTTTAAAGTGAGCAAGAATCAGTCTTAAGGACTACCGACGCCCATGTACATACTCATTATTGTCATGCAGATGCATTGCCCTCTTTTCCTCCTTCCTTCTAATGGGCCCCCTGCTTCTCTTCTGACAGCATAGCTGTCACTACAACAATGTCATGTGAGCGAAGGTTATCTCCCCGGCCGTCCCGACCGAATTCCCCTACAATGCGACATGGCACTACCTCTTATTGAAAGACTTGTGCAAGTGGGCTTTCGGGTGCGATTCATGAATAAAACTGTTTAGAGTTTCTTAGTCCTTTAGAAATTAAAGGATAAAACGACATTTTACAAAAACGGAATCGAATTGTACCAAAATTTATTTATCTCCCTCGTGCATACAAAATTTCATGTACATTTTCGGGAATGTTGTGAGAAATTCAGATTATATACATATATATAGCTATTATATTAGTACATATATATCTGTACTAATGTAATAACTATAAAGCTGAAGAGTTTGTTTGCTTGAACGTGCTAATCTCAGGAACTGCCGATCTGAATAGAAAAATATTTTTTGTGTTGAATTTATTGACGAAGGCTATACACGACCGGAGAGGTATCTCTCGCTTATGATGGCGTGAAGTATAGCTTTCATTTTCTGTTACGTTTCGTGTGGTTTTTGAGTAGCCGATGGGGCCTTAGAGTGAGGAGGGACAGTTATGCGGATGTCTGGTTGTCAAAGTATCCGATTGCTTGTTGTGTCAAAAGTATATACCATTTTTAAAAATAGTACACAACTAGCTTGTTTCGTTTGTTTGCTATCAAATTATTAGTAATCCTTATCTCGTAAACTTGATTGGGCGCGTCATATAGAGCAATCACTGAAGTATTATGGAACAAATTATCCAGTATACAAATTATCCAAAATCCTCAATATGACTCGTTAGCTCAGCGGTTAGAGCGCCCGTTTATTATTAATAAGAGAGGTGGTCGGGGGTTCAATTCCCTCACGAGTCGTCCTATATTTTTTTTATAAAAAAAATAACCTACTACCCTGTAGACGCCATCTTGAACAAATTCATGTCAATAACACAGGATTTATTTAAATATCCCCACGTTTCAGAAACTTTTCACAGACCATGGCCACGGGTGGACTGAGTTGTCAGATATCCAAATGTCACAAGTTACTAGAAGTATAAATATTTTATTGCTCTGATTAACGCAAGCATAACTTATTATATCTTGCTCGAGGTGTTATATTTAGTTTTTGATTTGATTGTGTTAATCACTGTGCCCCAAGCAGAGGCTCTTCACGTTCTTAGAGAATTTGTCAATTCCAAGGAGTATCTACTCTACTTCCAAGGAGTACTCTATGTGTAGGAGTACACATAGAGTAATTGTGAAAGTAGACCTTACCCTCTTCTCGTGTAACATATGGTATCCAAAGTTCAGTTCGACCAAATAGTATTAAGTAGGTCAAATTGGGCATGTGACATTTGACCGAAGCCCACACACTTAAAACTAACTTTACAAGTGCACGTGCACGGCTCGTGCACGATACGCCCAGTTCACCCGGTACCAGATAGACAGTGATTATATCAATATGATAGACCTTAGATATTTTTTGTTGGTTTGAACGCGATATTCTCAGTAACAAATTTTACGATTTCATAAAATGTTTCACTATCAGATAATACATCCCTCAACGAATGCTACGGACTATATCGTCATGCTACGACTAATAGGCGGATAGGATAATAGAGTTAGGCGGATGAAGCCTCGATGCGCTACTAGTTGTACAAGTAAGAGGCAAATGTATAAGCCTTTCTTTTAAGACATCGTTTTTCTTTTTTTTTATAGAATAGGGGTGCAAACGAGCATTGACCATGAACATCCAGATAATTACTATGCCGATGCATTGCCTTCGTTTCCCCTATAGGCCACCGGCTACTCATAAACCGCACGAAACGCGACTCTCAAGATGTCACTTTACGGCGGTGTTATCTGAGCGAGAGGTAGTTCTCCGGTCGTGCCGGCTCAATTCCGTTGGGTTAAGATGTAGTGTCATACACTATGCATGGCACTACCTCTTCCTAAAATGACGATCAGCATAATGTAAATAGTGATAATGTCGATGACGATGTAAAAGATGGTCCTGGTATCCACATTTTGCAATAAGAATCCGAATTTCGGCTACGGCGGCAATCTCTATAGAGACGAGCCGCGCAAGACATGTCTTAGTATACAAGTGTCTGCGCAGACACAAGTGCACTCTCTATCCCCTCACTATCCTGTTCCGATGGGACGGCAGTCCAATACAAACGGAGAAATTGCAATCGCCGAACCGTTAGCTTAATGTACTCTCCGAGGTACGGGGGTGTAACACCCACGTCCTGAATCCGGACTGTTATAAATAATTGAAAAATCCCAATAAAAGTTTTTAGTCCGAATCGGGAAACGCTCCCGGGCCGGGACTGTTGTTGAACATGCCTATCAATAAGCTACGAGGCAGTACGTGTGGTGTAATAATGCCAGGATGCGCATGAACATCATGAGAAAGTATAAAAAAAACGCAACAATGTCTCCGACGCAGGGAAAATGTGGTGAAATAAACATTACAAGAAGAGTGCCGTCGGCATGTCTTCCCTAATTAATCCGAACCCCCTCGACTATTAATTAGCTGAGTTCTTCGCACAGGCTGAGTTTCCATTTATTTTGTAAGCCCGTTAACTAAAACTTTTACCTTTTTATTCATAATCCCGTGAGTTGTGTTTAAAAAGAATGAACTCCGTTTTGTGATATATGTTAGTGCAAGCATTTTGTTTTTATTTTAATTTGAATGTGAGTTTGTTTCAAAGTCTAGGGAGCACATGGTTTTATGTCAGGTTATGGTAATATACTGTTGTATCTTTTTCTTGTGATACCGTTTCGCCTGTCGCCCTTTTTTTTTTTTTTGTTGACGTTGTGACAGCGTAATGAGGTGAGGTTGTTTGTCCTTTGTCCCGTGCGAAAAAACGCCTCTTCCTCCTGCTTGTTAGCCTATGCTTCTTATAATAGAGGTACAAAGAGCAGCTCCTCTTCCTTTAAGACGGCTACAAAGAGTAGCCCCCTCAATTCAATTGGCTTCGCCCAAGTTTGTTAGTTTTAAATAATTTTATAATTATGTCTGACATGTGTATGTGTCAATTAGTAATCCCCTAACTCACGTGATCTAAAAGTTTTAATGTTCTTTTTTTTAATTTGTAGGTGAGTTTGCTTCAAAGACTAGTGAGCGCATAAGAGGGGTACAAAGACTAGTGAGCGCATAAGAGGGGTACAAAGACTAGTTAGCACATAAGAGGGGTAGCGCCGCCTCGGTCAGCCCGGTCGGCTTAGCGGAAGGTCTGGGTCTGGGTTCACTCCAGGCTAGCCACGACAAGCCTTGAGTCATAGTGGAGCCTATGTCGTCTTGACCTGGACTTAGTTAAATCGTTGCTTCAGATGCGATTGCAGTACAGTGCATCAGTAAGGGTTATAGTTTTTAATGGGAATGTGTCAATTTTCCCCGGATATGTCAAATCTGTACTTATAACCAGATAGCTTTAAAAACTTTAAATCTGAAACATACAGACTAAACTATAACCCAGTGCCTCTAAAATAATAATAGCAACAAATTTGTTTTATAGTGTATCTGTTTTTCTTTATGGATATAATTAAGAGTTGGAAACGTTTACATTTGGACGAAATTTCTCTGGTTTATGAATTTGAAATTGAATTTATATTTTAAATTCAATTGAAGAACTCGTAACCATCGAAAGTGCCTTTAGATAATTCTTAGGGAACGTAGTATACTAAGAACATGTGTTACTTTTAAGAATTACAACGGGCGAAGAGAGAATTATGAACGCAATATTAATTAATAGATATGCAAGCCGAATTTTATTTTGATATATTTAAGAACAAAACATATGTAGTTAGAAACATGTTAAAAAAAAGGGGAATCAAAAATGACTCGTGAGGGACTTGAACCCCCGACCACCTCTATTAAGAATAAATGGGCGCTCTAACCGCTAAGCTAACGAGTCTCATTGAAAGTTGATGATATTTTAGTACTTATATAGATTATTTGACTCATAATACTTATTAAGGATAATTTTCATTTTAATTACGAGTACGTATTCATGAAAATCCCTATTAATTACCGAATCAACACCAATACACATCACACCAAATTAATTATATCACTCATTGGATTAGTTGGAAATTTATAGCAAAAAAATTATGCGTAAAATATCATCGTGGTAGTCATGAGTTTAGTCTAATAAAAAAAAAATTTAGTTTTCGCTACCAAACTCCTCCCAATCCGCTAGATCTATTTTAGTTTTCTGTGTATAATCTGTAGTAATAGGTAATCGCGACATGTATACACGTAATCGGTGTGCGAGTTATGCGAGCTATACTTGCGCAACTAGTCACACCATGAAGATCATTAAGATAGCGCATTTGTTTAGTCTAACTCTGTTTTAATAAAAGAAATTTAATACTAGTCACCTTTTTTTTTCGGAGGGACCTACTACTGATTGGCGGCACTTGGCCAGCCATAAATACTAGTCACCCGTACTGTCAATGGATTTTAAGGACGCATAGCGCCGACAGTCACTCACGTATTGTCATGTGAGTAGGTTTACGGGGCCTCAAACTGAGAGCTCACAATATTGATGTTAGCGGGCGTCGTGTTCTAAATTCAAAAAAATGACCTTGACGATACATGACGTCAGGCCTCACGCCTAGTCTAAGCGCTGGGCATAATATAATGCTATCTAAATAAAGCGCAACGTAACGTTTTTAAGCTTTTAAGTAGTATTGCTAAAAACATCAGTATCTAGTTGAAATTTGGCTTTCCGCTGTCTGTCCCTATGTATGCTTAATTTTTTAAAAATACGCAACGTATTTTGGTGCGATTTTTTAAAAGATTAAGAGATTCAAGAGAATATATATATACTCGTAATAACATTTATTGTGTAAAAGAGAAATATTTATATTTTGGAGGTTTCAAAATTCCAAATTTTAATATCAGTCATGAGTGCCAGAACCTTACGAGATTTATGAAAATAATATAATACATTATTACGAGAAATAGTAGCTAATTTTCGATTTCCCAAGATACCAGGAAAATCTTCACGGTATAGGGAACGGTTCTCCGTTACTTGGTATTGACTTACTGGTGGCGATGCTAAGATTTTTGATATTTTATTGAGGAGCCCTGTATTGACACCATTACACATCGAACACTCCATTTGACTTCTTCTGAACTTCCAAAGATGAAACATCAGCGAAACTATCACCTAGCATGCTTACTATATGGGCTCTTAAACTATAACAACCGCGAAGCAGAAGAACAAGAAGTGTGGATGTCGGAGATCTCGGTAATGTGGGAAGCAGCTTTCGTGCGAGGAGTTCGTCACGAGGACATAACAGACAACTAGACAAATACGTCTGCCTTGGTCTTCAACCAAAAGTCTTCAACCAAAGCCGTTATGACCTACGGGGTCATAACGGCTTTGGTTGAAAATCTTAATTCTCTTAAATTAGGACTGATCCGCAAGTTTGCGGTAGCTTAACGTGCTGTGTAGGGTGTTTCTCTGTCCGAAAGAATTCGTAGAGAAGTCATAAGGTAGAGAACTAAAGCATCCGATATCACGCGACGAATAAGCTTGCTGAAATGGCAATGGGCTGGTTACACACTCAGAAGGACAGATGGCAAAAGGGCCAGTAATGTACTGGAGTGGAGGCCGCGTTTAGGAAAAATAAGTGTTGATCGACCGTTAACCAAGTAGGAAATTGATCTCCGTGCAGTAGCCGGTCCAGAATGGATGCGAGTAGCAGGAGATCGTTTGTCATGGCGTTAATTGAAAGAGGCCTATGTCCAGTAGTGGACCGATAAGGGCCGATAATGATGATGACGATAGTTAAAGATAACATAATTACTCTTTGATTACCTGCTTGCCATACGAATCTCTTCCACCGCCACATGCCGCTTGTGTTTCGTCTCATATGTTCAGATGTAGAACAGTTAGTAGAAATTGTGACTAACAATTTACGTATTTCAATTTTTTTCTATAATTAGCCTAAAAACCTAACGTGGGTCGAATTGCCATACATACATGGGTCAAGTTATGTTTACTCCGTACCGTAGTGTCTTGATTTAATGTCTGGAAATGTCTGTTATAAAACCTTTATATAAAAAGGAGACAAAACAGACATAAACAACTCTCGACCGAGTACACTAGTGTCAATTATTTCTAAATCTTTAAAAAGGTAATGTTGGTGAGGCTTGCCTGTTACGTGTCCAATCACAATATACTGTCACATAATCAGTATGGTTTCCGAAAGTGTAGCAACACTTCCTTAGCCTGCTTCAATTTAATTAAACATGTCAACTGAGGCTTTAAACGAGAAAATACCGATTCTTGCAATATTCCTAGACATGAGCAAAGCATTTGATCATGTAGACTTACTCTTGTACGTGACTATTATACAAACTAAAAAAATATGGTATAAGAGGAATTGCAAACGATTAGAAAAAGTCCTATCTGTATAATAGTTACCAATGTGGTGAAATTAGCAGAATAAATAATAATGAAAAACAAACTGTTATGTCAATCTATATTATTAATAAATTCGGTGTTCCACAAGGAAGCCTACTTGGACCTCTTCTGTTTCTATTGTGCATCAACGATCTTCCCAAAATAACTCACCACCAAACCCTGTTATTTGCGGACGATACCATAACTATAATTAAATGTAAAGAATGAAACACATTGGATCACAAAATTGCGTCAATATTACACAAAACTAGTAATTGGCTAAGCAATAATAATATTAAAGTGAATGTAGAAAAGACCCAATTAATACAATTCCAAAATATATAAAACTCGGACCATAAATTTAAATATAAACCACAACAACACAAATATTTCGGAGGCAGAATCGGTTAAATTTTTAGGACTTATAGTAGATGAGAACTGTAATTGGAATGATAACATATCATATAGAATAGAATATATTATACAGAATATGTTTGTTGCAAACTTAACGATTCGTGTTCGCTCTGAAACGGTTGCTAAAAACAGTAGGAGAGGCATCACTTAGTGTATATCATGGTTGAGTGTTTTCGGTACTCTCATATAGTCTGTTGTTGTGGGGTAACTCGGTTGAAGTTGAAGAGGCATTTCGTGTAGAAAAAAAATGTGTTAGAGCCATTCCTGGTGCCTGGTATTTAGACAGCAATATTTAAGAAATTAAAACTACTACCATTGTCTTGTTTATATGTAAGAGACAATCGTATTTTCGTAAAAATGCATCCGGAGTATTTTAAATTGGAAACAGATGAATGTCGGAAAAACGAAAGATACAAATCAAAACTTTACCTTCCATGGTATAATTCAAATATATATAAAAAGAATGCATATGTTCAGGCCATACATATATACATGTGTATGGCTTATTAAGGGTTATATAACCGTTTGCCTGAAAAATTTTAAGATCTATCTTTTCATAAATTTAAACATAATATTACGTACCTACCCTTTCATAAATTTAAACATAATATAACATTTTTCTCTAAGCCATCATGGCTTAGAGAAAAATGTTTTTATTCTTTAAATGAATATAATGGGCATAATATATAGGTATGTATTGTATGTTATATTTATGGGTACTACGTACATTTGGCTAGCGTGGACTTATGGGATATTTTTAAATTATAATAATTAGAAAATTAAATATTGCTAATCAATTAAGACAAACTTTTACACATAATCAGAATGATAAAATTAATTTATATCATTTAGCTAGATGTAAAAGTCAGGTCAATGAAATATGAATAAATTTTTGCATGCTGAAATGGCAGAATATGTTGGAAACTTTACTTACTGTGTAATACATTTATATTGTAACTACCCATAAGAGCAAATAAAATTTCTCTCTTTCGTTCTTATGTTAGACATGATATGAACTTGTAAAATGAGAGTTATGATTTATGGTGGTCCAGTAACAATGTTAAAATACATTGTAAATGTTTTATGTATAGGTGGTTTCTGTACTCGGCGCATCTGTTGCGAGGCTTCACCAAATGGGGCTAATGGAGGACCAGCGCTGGTGTAAGTATGTAAACGCTGTGTTGGGACTAATCTGTGTCACGTAAAGTATATTTATAAGGACAAATTTTATGCCATGTTTCACAAATAAACTATTCATTCTTTCTTACTATAAAGAGAGAGTTACTATTAATACTACGAACAATATGTGGTTGAACATGCTTACCACAAATTGTTAGGTCCAAAAAACGCATTTTCCAATCTCCAAGGAGATTAAATTAAGGACGCGATAAGGTTCTTCGCCTAGCTTCTCTCCGCTCATGTCGAACTGTCTTCCCATCAGGAGAGAAGAGTTAGGAATGTATTGAAAATTCAGATGGTATGTTAAATAAATCCAACTCGTATTGGTTATACAAATGCTATTTTATTATTATTAGCCCTTAAGCGACTGATTATGGGTGTAATACAACTCCTTATGCAAGACCCCATGGACCCAAAATTATTAATGTAACCAAAGCAGCCACCGTCATAAATTGGTCTGCAGAATCCGTAAATAGTGTCGAAGTAGTATCTGGAAATATACAAACAATTATGTTTTTGAAAGTCTTCCGGATATCGTACAAGTGACTATAGACACCACTACTACTTGTAATTGCCCAATTAATTTAGTTAATTTTTTTTTATGAAATAGCGGGGCAAACGAATCGGAGCCTTTTTATGACTACCGACGCCCATAATTACTATGCTGATGCGTTGCTGCTACACTGCTGCCATATGTTGTTGAACTTTTAATTTCTAGTTACTGTTTATGAATCGCTTCGATGTCACGAGGCTGTTGGGTTTGCGCTCAAATCATAACATACCCTGTGCCGTATCTTATGATTATGATAATGTATCGTCTCCTGCACACCGTATTTAATAGCCCACACGCACACAAAGATATACACGTTTTTCTGACAGCCGTGTGGGTGTCGTTTTTTAAAGTCGTATAAATTTTTAAGATGAGACTCGTTATCTTAAGATGATCCCATAATCATTTGTACAAAATTTTTTCGATTTTAATGAGCAAAAAACATACCTGTAAGGATGTCCATGGCATGTTCCGTACGACGGGCGGGGCCTACATATACCCGGAATAAAATATGGATCTATAAAAACTGCAAATAAATACTATTTAGTATGAGGTAGTGCCATGGTGCGTGGCAGCGAAATTTGGCCAACACTACCGGCTGAGGGGGGGGGAGTACCTCTCCCCACGCCGTTAAGTGACTCATGACACCTCGTTTCGTGTGATTCTTAAGTAGTATGTGGCCCATTAGAGGTAACGAGGAACAGGCAATGCATCTACATGAAAATAACGAGGATGTCCATGTGAGTCAGTACTCGTCGAAATGCTTTGATTATTTATTTGCCCCACTATAAAGTCATAGGCCGGGGAGGGTCCCTATTGATAAAACAGACTAGTTAATTAGCTGTTATAAATTTTCATCGGGATGCATCTCTGTCATCTACTCAGACAGGCCCCTCTTCAACCTCAAACTTAGGTACGTCGTCCAACGAACACGTACTACATTGGCATGTCCAACCTGTATTCATCTTTGCTTGCACTGCATACTAGTCACATTAGTAGATTTTTTTAAATCTACTTCGGGTTACGAGCATAGAGTTAATTAAAGTAGAAAGAGAAGGGGAACCAACCTAAATTTCGGCCGTCCAAGTTGAAAGGGACAGCAGGTGTGGTTCACTCTCTGTCTCCTATTCTTCATCCATTTCTCTCTGCGGAATGCGTGTACGAGATATGCATAATGCATTCTAATTTTCCACACCTATTAACCAAGGCGGCCACTCGGCAACATATAACTATGCCTTCTTTATAGATACTCACTCTCCGGTTACGATTACTCAATTCTTATTAAAGCCAAACCTAAGCGATCACAAAACATAACGCTGGACGTGAACCTGGCGTACACACCTACATGACTACAAGGTGATCTGTGAATTTCTTTCTGATTCTTTTCTATTCACCAAGACGGTCTTGGTGAATAGAAAAAGGAAGAATCATAGTTATGTGACGCCTATACTACAACACCCCTTCTTTATGTATACAATCTCAATATGCACACGTACGCTGGAACACAGCTGGTGGAGAGGAAAGCGATCCCACAGACCGTTATATGACGGCGAATGGACGTCTTGGTGAATACAGAACTAACTTTATCTAGTCTCATGCGAGAGAGACAGAGTGTAATAACATTTGCTGTCACATACAACTCAGACCGCCGCGTTTTAGGCTGGCTTTCCTTATCTATCTATATTACCTCTTTGTGCACTCGTATGCCGGTACTCGTCAGTGCATGTGGAGTGGGTAGAGAAGGGATGTCACAGGCACAGTTATATGACGGCGACTGTCCGTCTACCAACACGTGTTTTTACGTATTGCGCAGAAAGAAATGAATGAAAGAAGAGAGATAGAGTGTGTACTACATTTGCTGTTTCTTTCAACTAAGGCAGCCGCGTCATACGCTTCCTTCTCTATCTGTATTACCTCTATGGTTGTGCACGGTGCCATAGATTCAGGCTCGAATGACGCTCCCTCGACACCGTAGCTTTGGTCGCTTATATTTGGTCAGCGCTTAATATAAGAGTCAAAATAAAACATAAATCTTACATCTTCCTTGCCTATGCCCACGAGCACAATTACATTGTAATATAGTCAGCGTAACCAGCATCAATAGAATGTATTTAGACATATTTGAATGTAAGTACTTGAGCGTTCCACAGACGAACATTGCAAAAATCTGGTTCCACGCGTCCATATATACACACGATATCGCATTCATAATTTTATGCAATTAAAATTAAATGTTTTTGGGAAGCGGATAATATACCATAATAACATTTACACGCATTAAGCGTTTATTCAACACGATCTAATAGATTTAGGGTTAGGCGAATGCTTATGGTATCAATGAAGTAGTATTTCAATTTAAATCTAAATGTTAACCGTATTTTACACGTTTTTATTTCAATTACAATGTTGATTTCTTCCATTTGTTCAGGTCAAATCGTTATACGATAATATCGATATAAAGATGGAACATTTAATTGTTTGTTTTTTGTTTGCCTAATGCAAACAATAAACAAACAATCAAATAGGCTCTGAAAATACTGAACTGATTTGAAAGAATATATTGGGAATGTTATACTATCTGTGGTATATGTTTATCATGTTTATCAGCTATATAATATTTTGTAAAACAGAAACAGGTCAGTGTGAAAACTTCGATAATGTAACCAAAGGTGTGAAAAAATATCAAAATAAATGCTTTTATATAGCTGAAGAAACTATTGATGACAACTAGTTGTCCCGACCGACGTTGATCTACCATAAATTATTCACCAATTATAAAAACTAAAGTTTATATGATTTTGTAATTTTTGCCGTACTTTGTAACCGTATGTTGTCAATAATGTGAATATCTACGGACGTCGGTTGATGTCAATAGCTTTGTTGCTTGTTTGCCTCCCTGCATGCGGCTAAACGTCTGCACGATCGCAACGGAAGCCAAGTGTGCAGGCAAGCCATCTGACAACTCCAAAGGGAATTCAAAAGGACTATTCCCAATTTCATAAACGGGAGATGGGATCCCTTCGTCAGTGAACAATCTCCGTCACATACGACCTACTGGCCACCAGCGAGGGCTATGAAATCCGAAACGATGGCTCATTGCTACCACTTAACCGCGAAAATCGATTACCTGCACTAGAGGATGACGAAAAAGCGGAGTGTCTAGCTGACACACTAGAGAGTCAACGCACTCCTAGCTCCCTCCCCACAGACCCCTCCCACATAAAAGAGGTAGAAGGTACCGTAACGGCCCGACGGGCTGTGCCACCGGATGACGATGATGAGATCATACGTCTGACGGACACAGAAGTAAAGGATCTGATAAAGAACCTTCACTCAAAGAGGCCCCCCAGGCCCGATGGAATAACCAATATGGCGCTGAAACAGCTGCCTCCCGTTATTATACACCTCCTAGTGTGCATTTTTAACACCCTGCTGGCGCAATGCACCTTCCCAGACATATGGAAGGAAGCCATAGTGATCGGCATACACAAACCGGGGAAACCCCGGGTGGAGTCTCATAAGCTCGTAAGGTAAAACCTATGAATGGGTAATTCTCGCACGACTAAAAACCGTGACACCAGAGAAAAACCTATTCATAGACGAACAGTTCGCATTTCGCGACAGCCATAACTGCCCACATCGAGTACACAGCCTCACGGAGTACGTACTATCAGGAATCATAATGTAACAATTATGTTTCCAAACTTAAATATTTTATGAAAAAGTATATCTGTCACCTTTGACTGTAAGGCTTAATGTTTTCTGTGTTGAGAAATGTCACTCCTTTTTCTCTTCGGCGATTCTTGGACGACGGATTGATTTAACGCTGACGCCGTCTGCCTTCAGCAAATTATAGTTAATTTTGTTTATCTTTTCCTCCCTGAACTAAACGTAAAATAAATAAATAAAAAATATATTTCATAAAAAAGGGTGAGTTCTTGATTCCTTACCGACGCCATATCCCATGTTTTGTTAAATGTTAAAATGTCTTAATTCTCTTATGTGTGCATTGTAATAGTAGTATAACATGATATAGTATATGACTATTAATTTGATAGACCGTATCAATAATGTTTTAGTTTGTATAGTATACGCCACGTGTTAAAGTTTTACGTCAGATTCTATATAATTGTAACTGAGTATGTATATTGCCTGATTTTGGTTGGCTCATGAAGCCAAGAGAATTTTAATCTTATTACTTGTGTGTTCCTTTTCAGAGATCTACTACTTTTATCTTTCTTTCTATTAAACACTATATTATTCAAACATTGAATATAAGGAATGAAGGACAATCAGTGAAGTTACTTCCCACCAAAAAAAAACCGCATATAGAACACAATTCAGATACAATTTATGCACAGTTGGTCTACATATAATGTTATGTAGTTGTTGAAAAATAACGCTTTAGCTTATACCGTATAAGCTAAAGCGTTATCTTGTTTAATATACATTTGGATAAGGTCATCAGGTAATTCATTTATATATTTTGTAATCAAATATTCTATTCTACGCTTTCCGTATACACTATTTACTTAAGGGATGTTATATTAATTTCTGTAAGTAATATGCCTTAAATTACCTGGTCGTTCATTAGGAAACCTGGTTTATAAACTTCTGTCAGAACTGTACCTAAATATATCATGAGAGCTTAGGTTATCTATGAATAAATATTTATGCGATCTTTAGATAGCTTTAATACTCTTTTGCTGATTTCGAGCACGAATCAATCCTGGATAGGGTTCAACATAAGCGTCAGGTGGGGGGGGGAAACCGGCCACCAGTCTAGCCAAAAACTAAAGGAGCTCAATTATCCTTATCCACGTTATCGCATAGTAAACGGCATCGTGCGCGTGCCGTCCCACTAGCGTGGGGAGGGGCGCTGTCCTTTTCAGTGGTGACCTTTTCGGTCCCAAAAATAATCACTAGATACTCCCATAAACAGCCCGGTATATATCTCTCCCCATCTGCAGGAAAGGAGGCGGTAAATCACCCTATCGTCTCCCTAAACAAGAATACACAAAGCCTTCGCTAGTCCGATGAGCTGTAGTGGCGGGGGTATGGGCGTCGTCAACAGTAGCAGTTCCCCCAGAGAAAAGGACATGTTGTACGTTTAAGGGTTTTATTATATAAATACATATAATACATAGACTAACATCCATCACCTGGGCGGGTTTCGTAACCGCGACCGCTGGCGCCCCGGATCCGGCCTGGGGATGTAAAGTATGATATAGAGCTGATATACGTGATACCGGCTTAAAGTTACAGTTTCGGTAGCGCGTTTCGCGCGACTTGTGACTAGCCGGTGCCCCATGGCATGGGTGCCCCGGTGCATGGGGGG